>NW_026503723.1:0-10733 GCF_026875155.1 Cherax quadricarinatus
GGGGAAGGCATTTCAGTGCACCGTTTCAAGGTAAATTGGGGGAAGTGTTGGGGTTTTTGTAAATGTTGGTGAGTGGTGGTAGTGAGGAAGACGGCCAGTGGAGGGGTGGGGGAGTATAAGGCCTACACTGTGTATGAGTACCGGCCAAGATTATCGTATATACAAACCTCGAAAAGCTCTTATAAAAACATCTATATCCAGCACGATGCACCATGCTTCCAGTTAACTTAGAAATGATTGTGTCGATGCATGGACTGTTTAGAGGCATATGTTATGGAAAAACAATGTGAGATTAATGTTAACGAGGGAGTGACCAGTCAGTGCATTACCCCCCCCCCCACGTCTAGGGGGTGAGTGGAAGAGGTGGGATGAGTAACTAGATGGTGAGTGAACGCATTATTTCAGGAGTGCCCATACCCACATTGTTCATAGTGTACATGGGAAACAAATAAAGTTATAAGTATTGTAAGACAGTGTGAACAATATATAGTGTGCAAGTCCATGTGTATTGCACTCCTCGGGATAACCCCACTCAACAACCTGCGCCTCCCCCACCTAATTCCCAGCAGAAGTTTTTCCCTTCCCCTCCCAGCCCCTCACCAGCCTCTCAAACTCCATCAGGCCACCACGGTCAAGTTCACTACCTTCCGCGCACCATACCCACCCAGCATGCCATATTCCACTCCTATTGTCTAGTCTAGCAGATGGATGCCAACCAGGAGGAAGCAAGCAGCCAGGGAAATGGCACGGCTGGCAATACTAGGAGAGGCAAGTGTCGGTCATGCTTACAGCTTCGTTGTCTCAACTCTAAGGGTTTCCTCCGCAAACACGGTAGTTGCCCTGGTTCAGGATGTCCTCCTGTGGAAAGTGATGATCCAGAGCCACCTCAGGCACCCATTCCAACAGATCTCATCGCATCAGACAATCTCTTGGAAGCAATTAAAGCAACAGGTATGAGGACACTCACACATATTCCCAAAGCAGCCCGTCCACACGCAGCTGGGAAACTTACAGACCTCCTGAAAAAAGTAAACGATGGTTCCACTATCTTAAATGCTCCACCAACCACCAAGGCATGGCACAACTTGCTACTTTTTGGCAATGTCTGCTTAGCTGTGCCGGAAAGAAGGGGAAAGAGGCTAGCCTCAATGATAATTAAATCCTTAAGAGATTTCCCTAAAGTTGATAACCTCATTCGCCTTCCCCGTTAACACAAAAAATGGAGAGGCAGAACCCCCACTCACTCTACTGACAGTGAAAAAGTCAGAGTCCAGGTGAGCAAGAAAATTGAAGAGGGCAACACAGTGGAGGCAATCAGAATTATTACCAGTGAAGATACAGTTGCTCCCAGGGATGCTGACACGGCTGAAAGCACTTAGAGGAAAGCACTCTACCAGGAAACCAGTGGCACCAACAGTTTTCCCGCACCTCTGTTCCCACTATGGAACCATTGATTGTGGAAGACTCAGACATTTACAAAGCAATAATGTCGTTCCCCTCTGGCTCTGCTGGGGGTTACACTGGAATAAGGCCACACATTTAAAGGGAAAAGGTTAATCCAGTTATTGGGGGGAAATTGCATAGACACTGCTTTCAGAGATCACAAGGTTTTGTCAACAATTCCTTGGGGTGGTCTGATTCCTGATGAAATTAGACCTTTCTTTTTTGGTGCAACACTTTGTGCACTTAAAAAGAAGGTGGAGGAATTCGGCCCAAATTTCATTAGGCAACACGTTACGCCGCCTCGTATCCAAAGCTGCTGTCCGAAGTATTCGTGCATAGGCAACCATGATGCTTCAACCAAACCAGCTTGGCTTTGGGGTCTCTCAAGGAAGTGAAGCAGGAGTTCATGCAAAAGGGCGTATATCAACAACCTGCCTGAGGACAATGCAGCTGTAAAATTAGATTTCAAGGAAAGCGTTCAGTCTCCTGAAAAGAGACGTGGTATTGGAAGCAGTACAGAAAATTTCCCTGGTCTCTTCCCTTTTGTTTCAGCTGGGTATAGCAAGGAATCAATGCTTCTCTTTGGAGAGCATGAAATCACATCATCGGAGGGTATCCAACAAGGAGATCCTCTTGCACCATTTCTCTTCAGTGTAGCAGTTAGGGAAATCACAGTCAGACTGACCAGCGAGCTAAACATCTGGTTCCTAGATGATGGCACACTAGCAGGTACAAAGGAGTCCCTCCTTCATGACCTTACACGGGGTAATGACGCGGGGACAGGAAATGGGTCTCATCCGGTATCCATCCAAATGTGAAATCATCTCAGTCAGTCAACAAGTGATAAATGCAGTGAGATCAAAACTACCAGGAGCAGCAGCAATTGCCCAAAAAATAGTGTCTTGCTAGGAGCCCTCTGGGAAGCAATGCCTTTGACACAATTTCAGGAATAAATTGGAAGAGTTTAAGGAGAATGGAACAACGAATAGGCATTCTGGACACCCACAATACCTTGACCTTCTCAAAAAGTGCTTGAGTCTGCCCGGAAATGACATATTTCCTAAGAGTGCACCTTCATATGATAACCCTATACTGCACGAATAGACAGTATTCTGAGACAGATTTTACGAAAGTACTTAACCTTACTCTAGAAGATGGGAGTGGAACCAAGCTACACTTCCAGTCAGACTATGAGGCATTGGTGTCTGCAAGTCATCACAGATTGCGTTACCTGCTTTTCTGTCCTCGTGTATTGATCCAGGAGCTTGTAGCAGCGATTCTCCCTAAACATCTTAGGGACAAGATTGGAATCCGGGACCAAAAATTCATTGACGGAGCAATGACCTGGGATAATCTAATGGGCTCTGAAACCAGACCTGCTCCCCACACAACTACAAACAATCGCACTGGGATGGTTCAATAGTGGAAAACATAGCCTCAACAATGCTTCAGAATGTGTCAGGGAAGGATAGAGCCCGCCCCCTGAGTGAGAGCCCCTCATGCTGGGGACTTTCTGTTGGCTGTTCCCAACTCCAGCTTTGGCACACGCCTCGACCACAGGGCCATCCGCACGGTGTTGCCCTTCGACTTGCCGCCCCTATTCTCGCCAAACACGGGGTATTTGTGGCAGTTTAAACAGCAGGCCGATTCGGGTACCATGGTCTTGGTGCTGTAAATCCGAGGGAAAGACTGCAAGACATGAGGAGGTTAATAACATTATCAAGAGGAGCCTCACAAAAGCTGGGTACCCCGCAGTAAGGGAGCCACCCCAACTATGCAGATCTGATGGGGGCCCGAGGGTCCAGATGGTATCACCCTTCAAGCTTGGGGCAGATGGGAAGCAGGTGGTGTGGGACTATACATGTGCATCTACCTTGGCTGATAAATATCTCCAATACACCAGGGAGGAAGGAGGGGCAGCTGCCAGCTTCATGGAGTCCCAAAAGTCTAGAAAATATGGAGAACTTGCCCATCATTATATGTTTTTTTCCCATAGGCTCAGAGACCCTTGGCTCATGGGGAAAGAGTGCATGTAAATTCCTTAAGGAGCTGGGAAAAAGACTCATCAGGGTAGCTAGGGATCCCAGGGCAGCTAGTTTTCTGCTCCAGGGCTCAGTGCGGCTGATCAAAGGGGGAACGCCTGCTGTATTTTGGGCACACGCCCCAGCTCTGAGGAGCTGGATCAGATTTTTGCCTTTTAATCGGTGATACAAAACTAACAACATGTACCTTAATGCCACCTTTATATCAACAATGTATCCCTTAAATCTTCTGTACCATATTATGTAATAAAATATTCCTATTGGTAAAAAAAAAAAAAATTAAAAGAAGGGGGGGTAGGGGAAGTAGAATATTAAAAAACGGTTTCGGGAAAAAAACCCAAAATATTCTTCCTTGAAGCCTTTTTATCAACCCCTCCAGGCTAGGGGCCCCCAAAATTTACACCAGTGGGGGGACCCCATCCTATATAAAGTAAAGCATAGTTGCTGATCCCTGTTTCCCAGTATTATATACTAGCATACATAAACCATGTGCTTAGACACGAGCCCCCTCGTGGGCCTTTTGGCTTTGGGTGACTTTCACGGGATACCACGGGGAGGTTTTACCCCCTCTGTCCCGGTCTCACTCGGCGGAAAGACCATCCAGGCGAAAGACAGGAAAGGCAGGGGGCTCCACCCTCCACCTACTCAGACTGCCCAATATAGCTACCACCCTACAAGTGTGCTATTTTTAAAACCTGTGATATCTCCATTTAAAAAACCCAAAACATAAATTGTGGCATCGGGGGGCCGGGAATTCTGACGATTACGGGGGGGGGGGGGGGGAATTTTCGGGGAGAAAAAAATTTCGACCAAAAAAGAGGGGCCTTTTCGTGTCACCAGTAGGCCTACCGACTACCGAGTTTAAAACCCACCCAAGCACCCCCAACCCAAGCAAATTTCTCCCAGCTTCTACATTATTCATGGTCAGTCCCCTTTGTATTAGTGGTTTTGCTTTTGGCATTACCCCCCGGGGGGTTGACCCGATTTTGCCAAATAAGCCAGTTTCCCGTTTTGTGGTGGGGGAGTCGGGAACCCCCCGAGCCCAGCCCAGCCAAACCCAAATCACCCAATTTAAATTTTTGCCTCCCAAGCCGGGTTTCCCCCCCTGTTTGGGCTCATCGTGTGGAGTTACCCAAAGCATTTTTGTTGTAGGGTTAAAGATAACCCCCAGCTAGCAACAAACCCCAGGTGTCTTCCCCCAGTACTCAAGCAAGCCACTGAGTAGTCTTCTCGTTGTGATTCAAGCTCCAAGCATTCTATTTGTCCTTGTCTTTCATTGGGGGTTTTTGTAGTATTTCGTGGTTTTTTTAAAACCAGGGGGCTTAGAATTATCTTCGGGGCGTGTGGGTTTCCAGTGAGGCTTCGACGTTAAAACCCAAAAACCCCACCATCACGATCACGTGGGGGTCGCACCTTTGCCGGTCTCAAGGCCTCGCTCACCTTTAACCCACAAACCCAACTACAGTCGGCCATTAAAACCCCCCTTTCCCTTTAAATCAGTGTTTTGGTGCACTGCAAAGGGGTTTTGTAGCCCCTTTAATTTTAAAGGGAAACCACAATAGGGGGTAAGAGCTAGAGTGGTCGACCATTTTTTAAAAAGGGCCCCCTATGTTTTGTCTTCGCCGTTTAAGCGAAATTTTCTACGACCCATCGTGCAAGGACAGCAGCAAGGATAAAAACAATCCTTAAAATCTCTTTCTTAAAGTTTTAAACAGCGATAATATTTTTTTTTTGGGAGACTTTTTGCGAGTGTTGAGACTTTTTTTTTGGTGTTCCCAGTAAATTTTTTCCCTTAGTGCATTCATGATCTTGTTTAGACTCAGTGTTTATCATGTACTGATTCATTAATTTCTTTTAATCTCCTTTTTTTCCCGGTTAATTTTCGTGCATTTTTTTTAATACTGTTGTGTTGTGTATCTTTTCATACACTTGAAGAAAGGGACTTATGTTTCCTTTTTTTTTGGGGGCAAAAAAATAAAGCAATATAAAACTTGTTTTTTAAACTTCAAATTCCATGAATTAAATTCAGTAAATTTTCACCTCAAAATTTGAAATCCCCAACTCATTGTTGCCCTGTTATTTTTTTTTTTCCCCCACTTTGTGTTTTTTTAAATTTTTTTTCCCCTGTGTGTTGAACTTTCTTGTGTTCATATTCTTTTATTCGGGCCGGGTTTTTAAATTTTGGGTCTTTTTTCCACAGACAATAGTGCCTTTTTTAAAAAAGTCCAGCAAGAATTTCACTTTTTACAAAATTTTTCACACAACAAGTTTCTTTCAAAAAAAAAATTCTATTACTGGTTTATGTTGATTTTTTGGTGTTCTGCTTTCACTGTAAGTGTTAAACCCCCCTGTTTTTTGTTTTTTTGCACCTATTTTTTTTCATTTTTTAAATTGAAAAAAATTTCACTTTGTGAAATTTTTTTAAGTTCCCCCTTTAAAAGTAAATTTTTTCTTTTGCTTGTTGTTTAAGTGCGTTAAGATTTAAAGTGTTCATTCTTTTAAATATTTTTCTTTTCTTGTGGTTATAATTTTTTATTATTGCACATAGACTAATTTTGCAAAAATTTTCTTGGGCAAATATTGTGTTCCCAAAAATTTAAAGTTTTTCTTGCAGAAAATTTTATGGGGGGGGTTTTTGTGCAATAATTTTAAATTACAGTGCAGTTTCTTATGCTCGGTTTCTGTGCATAGAAATTTTATTCTGTCTGTCATTTTATTTTTATTTTCAGTGAATTGTGTGTTTTTTTTAATTTTGCACAAGTTTATTTAGTCCCTTTTAAACATTTTTTTGTGTATTTCCTTTTTGCATTGAAAGTAAAGACAACCCACGTGCCCCTTTTTTTCAATTTAAAGTAAAAATTGACATATTAGATTTGAGCAAAGTCAATTCTCTTGAATTTTTTAGTGTTTGTTAAGTTGATATTTTTTTTTTTTGTGTGATTCTTTGTTTCTGTGTAACTTGTTTAAAAATTTTTAAATTTCTTATGGGGAAAATTTTTACATTTTCTTCCATTTAAGTTTTTGTGTTCCTTTTTCCCCCATTTTTCTTGTCTTTATGTCCTTTAGTAAGTTCACTGAGATGTCCCAGTACTTTTTAACGTTCACTTGTGTACATTTCCCGTCAAAAAATTTAAATGAATCAGTCCACAAATAATAACATTCCCTTTCGGAAATGAAAGACAAATCTAGCCCCTTTACAAAGTGTTTGTTTTTCAAGCTTGTAACTGAGATTTGTTTTTAAAATGCTGCGAAAAAGTGAAGTTCAGATTAAGTTTTCCCATAGATTTCCCTGAATTACTTTTTAAACGTAGCCGAGCGGTCAGGCCTAGTAATTTTTCATTCCCCCTCTGGTTCCACCTATACCTTCAGACTTGGGAGGATAGTGTTCCCTTGCCCCCAAGTGTCCGGGGGCACTCAACCCGCCTTTAGTGCACAGCCCTTTTCCCCGCAATGACTGCCCAAATTCGAGTAGTAAATTTCTTTCCCCAGGGATGCCTTGTAGAAAACGAATTTCTTGCAACAAATTAAAAAGCCATTCTTGTTGATGTGACATGCTGTCTGCAGAAAGGCGTCTCGTTACACTAGTGTTCTTTACCCAGAGTGTCTGTTGTTGTTCCTTTTTGGTTTTTAGATGGTGATCCCATCCCATTTTAACCCGTATTTAATGCATTTTTAAAAAGTTATTTTTCGAATAAACTTTCAAGTTACGTTGAAGTGTAGTTTCTTTATAGCTTTTACCTCGTGTACTGTGTGCGACTCAGATTGAAATCAGCATTGTTCACCGTGTTCATTTCTTTTTTCCTGGTTTTTTGCAGTTTGAGATAGTAGAATTTTGTTCTCCCTTGCTCATTGCGGTTAAGCGTTAATTTTTTTTTTAAAAACCGGGGGGGGTCATCCCCCTCCACCGAGTTTGTTTCTTTCCTCCAGTAAGGAAGGGAAATGTTTTTCTTTATCCCAGAACAAAACAGCCCACGGGGAAAGGGTTTTTCCCAAAAGGGAACCCCTTTACCTTTCCCCCAGTTCAAAACCCCCTTTTTAACATTTATTTGGCAAGTCGAATGTAGTCGCAGTTTCTTTTTTCGCGGGGCACGTTAGTGTAGTTACTGCAGATCCTTTCCTTTACTGTCGAGGATTTAAAAAATTCCCAAAAAAAACCGATCCCTTGTGTTTTTTTGGGGATTCGATTCCCGCTCCAGGAAGATCAATTTTTACTGTGAGCCACCAGTACCCAAAAGTCGAGTTGGTACTCCCAGCAGACGAATTAGTAATTCCAAAATCCAAATATTTATTGTAGTTGTATCTTTTGTAGATACTTCCTTCAATCTCTCTTTAGTCAAAAGGGTTTTTTAGCCATTGCAAAGGAATTCGAAACCCCCCAGAGATTTATAACCATTCTGCATATGGGAAACCCTTTCCCTCGCAGAAAATTTGGGGTTTTAAAAGTACATTGGGCTGTAAATTAGATGTCCGAGTTTAATTTAAATTTTAAAAACAGTTTTGGTTTTTTTATTTGCGATTTAGTTTTTCAGAAAAATTTTTGTGGTTTACGTTCCCCCCAAATTTTTGAGAATTAACAGTTTTGGGTTTGAGTGCACCCGGGAAACTGCCTTTTTGTTAACACTTCTTTGTATTATTTATTTTTCTTTAGAATCCCAGAGTGCATGAATACGATCGGGTCGAATCAATTCCTCCATTTGGGATAAAGATTTTTTCTTTTAGTTTGTAAAGGTTCGTTAACACCCAATTTCGTCAAAATCATGTTTTTTTTCCATCCTTTTTTCTAAATTATATTGAAAAATTGGGTTTTTGTATAGAATCAGCCCAGATCCGCCTGCCCGTTCAGCCTATAGTAATTTTAGTTAAATTTTCGGGACGACATACATTAAAATGACCCATGTCAGCATAGTTGCTGACCCTGTATTCCCAGTATTATAAGCATAGCAGTGCATCATCCATGTGCTTTAGACACGAGACCCCTTGTGGCCCGTGGCTTTGTGTACGTCACGGGATACACACGTGGGGCCCCAACCCCCCCCCTCCCCCCCCCCCCCCGCCCCCCCCCTAAACCCCCCCCCCCCCCCCCCCCCGTGGGGCCCCCCCCCCCCCCATCCTCTCCCCGCGGCCCAAATAGCTAACCACAAGGGTTCCCCTTTTCCCCCAAACCCCTTGATTAAAAAATCTCTCCCAATTTTAAAAGGGCCCTTTAAAAATTAATATTTTATATATATTATTATTTATATTTTATATTATATATAATATATATATATATTTAAAATATATTAAAATATATATAAAAAACATATATTTTATATATATATATATATATATATTTTATATATATATATATTTTAATATATATAAAATAATTTTATATATATTTTATTTATTTTTTATTTTTTTTTTTTATATTTATTTTTCTATATATGCAATAAAATTTACAGTTTAAAAAAAGGTGGGCTTCAGAATAAGGGAAAACAACCCCTGTGAAAAAATAGCAAATTCCCAAAACGCAAAATTTTAGACTTAAATTTACATTTTTTCAAGGGGTCATTATCATTTTTACAGTGGTTTTTTGCTAATATTTTAAATATATAAAATATAATATATATAATATATTTATATAAAATTTATTTATATATATATATATATATATATATATAAAGCAAGGAATTTGCAAGAGCAAAGGGGAAAAAAACAAAAACACTGATCTTTGGGTTTAAGGAACTCGAACCTACGAACCTTGGAACAAGGTACGCAGTGCTTAACCAATTCACCCACACTGGACCAATACCTTGGAGTCCAGCTTGCGCTAGACATTGATCCAAGGCAGCCAGCTTTCAGAGAGAAGGCTTACAGCTTTTCATGTCATCTCCTGCATGCATCAGCCTTACTAAGAATTAACAATGCAAGGAATTCGTAAGAGCAGGCGAAATATACACAAACACTGATCTCTAGTTGAAGGAGACTCGAACCTACGAACCTTGAACAAGGTACGCAGTGCTTTACCAATCTACCCACACTGGACCAATACCTTGGAGTCCAGCTTGCGCTAGACTTTGATCCAATGCAACCAGCTTTCAGGGAGAAGGCTTACAGCTTTTCATCTCATCCCCTGCACTCATCAGCCTTACTAGATATATTAACAATGCAAGGAACTTGCAAGAGCAGGCGAAATATACACAAACACTGATCTCTGGCTGAAGGAGACTCGAACCTACAAACCTTGGAATAAGGAACGCAGTGCTTTACCAATCTACCCACACTGGACCAATACCTTGGAGTCCAGCTTGTGCTAGACTTTGATCCAAGGCAACCAGCTTTTAGGGAGAAGGCTTACAGCTTTTCATCTCATCCACTGCATGCATCAGCCTTGGTCCAGTGTGGGTAGATTGGTAAAGCACTGCGTACCTTGTTCCAAGGTTCGTAGGTTCGAGTCTACTTTAGCCAGAGATCAGTGTTTGTGTATATTTCGCCTGGTCTTGCGAATTCCTTGCATTGTTAATATCTGCAGGGAATGAGATGAAAAGCTGTAAGTCTTCTCCCTGAAAGCTGGCTGCCTTGGATCAAAGTCTAGCTCAAGCTGGACTCCAAGGTATTGGTCCACTGTGGGTAGATTGGTAAAGTACTGCGTACCTTGTTCCAAGGTTCTTAGGTTCAAGTCTCCTTCAGCCAAAGATCAGTGTTTGTGTTTATTTCGCCTGCTATTGCGAATTCCTAGCATTGTTAATATCTCTAGTAAGGCTGATGCATGCAGGGGATGTGACGAAAAGCTGTACGCCTTCTCCCTGAAAGCTGGCTCCCTTGGATCAAAGTCTAGCGCATGCTGGTCTCAAAGGTATTGGTCCACTTTGGGTAGATTGGTAAAGTACTGCGTACCTTGTTCCAAGGTTCTTAGGTTCAAGTCTCCTTCAGCCAGAGATCAGTGTTTGTGTTTATTACGCCTGCTCTTGCGAATTCCTTGCATTGTTAATATCTCTAGTACGGCTGATGCATGCAGAGGATGAGATGAAAAGCTGTACGCCTTCTCCTTGAAAGCTGGCTCCCTTGGATCAAAGTCTAGCGCAAGCTGGACTCCAAGGTATTGGTCCAGTGTGGGTAGATTGGTAAAGCACTGCGTACCTTGTTCCAAGGTTCGTAGGTTCGAATCTCCTTCCGCCAGAGATCAAAGTTTGTGTATATTTCGCCTGCTATTGCGAATTCCTTGCATTTTTAATACTCATTAAGGCGAGCATGCAGGAAAAATGAAAA
>NW_026503726.1:0-13347 GCF_026875155.1 Cherax quadricarinatus
TAAAAATTTTTGAAAAGGCGGGTATGTTTTGGATAATTGAAAAATTTAATACTTTATTGCTGTAGTCGACAGTGTCGTAACACCACACCTCTTCCTTTGTCAGCGGTTGTAATGACGATATGATCGTTGTTAGCCAAGTCCCTGAGTGCTTGGATGTATCTTCTGGGAATGACCGGTCTTGAAGGCTCAGTAGCTGCAGCAGCGATAATTCCTTGAACAAAGCCTTTTTGAAACCAAGAGTCTCCAAAAGGTTGGTTCTTGGTTACCATATCCACCAGATGATGTTGATGCCGGTAGTAAACTTGAGCCCTAGGCTGAGGGCTTCTGTCTCTGTGACGGTTAGTGTACAAGAAGATAAGTTATTTATGATTTCTGGTTGTCCCATTTCACTCCATTAGCTGTGGGAGCACAGGCCTTGTAGTTTTCGTGATAGCTTCAATTTCTGTTGGATGTTAGCAGTGGTAGTTTGGCTGAGTATATATTCTGCCGTTCTTCTGTCAGGAGTAGGAAGTGAAGCATGAATCTGAGCGGCACGTAATGAGGCCTCCTTCTGAGCATGTCGCAGTTCATTGGAGCTTTCTCTAAGGTAGGCGTAAACAGCAAGAGAAAAAGGGTGCCTAGTTGTTGTACCACCATTTCAGCAAGACAATCTTCTAGGAAGTTGTCGGTTACAAAGACTATTAGCTTCGAGTTGGAGAGAAAGGTATTCTCTCCAACTCGAGTCATATTATCTCATCATTTACCCGTCTTCATCCCTACATGGCATTCTTCAGGTCACCATGTATCACTCACACCACTCTCCGTCTATATATGTCTTTTTACCTCTGTATGTTAGAAGTGATCAAGGTCCCAGGACCGAAACGTTTTCTAATAAATGTCAGTGTCTGGTTACGTGTCTTTCTAAACCAACTTGTTGGTATAAATTCTAAACCAACTTGTTTGTTGGTTTATACCTCTCAGTTTGGTACCCACAATTGGTGCCGTTAACTTTAAGGCTGTCACTCAGCTTGGTACCCACAACTTGTGCCATGTACTGTATGGTTGTCACTTAGTTGGGTACCCACAGCTGGTGCCGTGTACTGCATGGCTGCCCCTCAGCTTGGTACTCACAACTGGTGAGATGTACTGTATGGCTGTCACTCACAACTGGTGCCGTGTACTGCATGGTTGTCATTCAACTTGGTACCCACAACTGGTACCGTGAGTTAGTTCAGGTGAGGCAGCAGGGCTTTAAGAAATAGAAGGAAACCGAATACACAATACACAAATAACCCGCACAGAGAAGAGAGGAGCTTGCGACAATGTTTCGGTCCGACTTGGACGATTTACAAAGTCACACTAACAGAGAGGAGTATGTATGTACAATGTTCGCGAAGATCGGGGTCCTGGCATGGGTCATAATCTTGTGAGGACCCGTCTCTGGCTCCCGAAGGAGAAAGGGTTCTTCAATGTTCCAACGAACAGAGAGGAGAGAAGGGGGCAATATATATAGGCCAGCAGACAAGGACGGGACAAGAAAGGTAGTAGGAAAGGAAGTTGAGAGGTAGTGGTGGTAGTAGTAGTAGTAACAGGGACAGTCACAGACCAAGAAAGAGGAGCACTGCAGGAGAGCTAATGGCCCTCAAAGGGTAGGGGCCAACAAAGGGTAGGACCAAAAACACAGGAAGTGGTGGGAATAAAAAAAACCAAACACCCAAGGTAGAAAAAAAAAGGAGTAAAAGGGGAAAAAGGGGGAAGGGGGGGAAAAAAAAGGAAAAAAAAAATCAGGTTAAGTCCGGTTTTCTAAATTTGGGAAAATTAAATCCCCTTCCCAACCCGGCTAAATTACTTGTTAGAACAAAAGATTTCAAAAAAACACTCCCAAAAGGCCTTCCCGACCCATTTTTGATGTTCATTCGGGGAGGGACTCTACTGAAGCTTTCTGTCCAAAACATCTAGAGATGAGCTTTTGAACATAAAAAGGCAAATTTTAATAATGATAAAAAGCAAAGAATAGGGGGGGCCACGCAAGGTTTTACGGGAAAGGGGGAAAATTTTTACGTAGGAAAGTGGGGTTTAAATTTATTTTATACCAATTTCGCCCCAGAATTGCTTTTATCGGCCTGAAAAAAGTTTTCATAAAGGGAAAAATTTGTTCTATTATTTACAAAATGTTTCATTTTCCCCTTAACATTGTCAAAAGAAAATTTTCCAAGCCCCACTCACACCAAAAAAAACCATTTTCATCCCCAAGTTCAACTTTTTTTTTCCCCGGGCCCAAAGTTTGTCTAATTAGTGCTGTTTATTTTTTATTCCTCTCACCCCTCAACTATTGCCAAGCCTTTTTTAAATCCCAGATTTTGGGGCTTTTAATCTTTAATTCCCCCGTGCCCCTTTTTCGGAAAGTTTTCCCTGCAAGATTTTTTATACCCATTTTTTGATTTGGGTTTTTCCTTTTTTCAATTTTTTTCCCGTGTTTGTATCCTTCCAAAACATTTGAAAAATTCACTGATTATAAACAAAATTTCGTTTATCCCCTTTTTGGTTTTCCAACACTTTTAAGAAAATTAAATTTAACCGGAAAACAAAATGAGCACCCAAAATGGCAAATGAGGCTTTAAAAAAAAAAAAAATTTTTAACCCCAAAACCTCCTTTTTTCTTTCTTGCATTTATTTTTCCTTAAATACCCAAACCCCTTACCCCAATTTTTAAGCAGGGAAAGTTATTTTTTTTTCCCAAAGGGAAATTAGACTTTACTCCACAAAACCCGTAAGACAAAATTTTATAAACAAACCAAAATGTGGGTGGGGTTTGCCCCCATGACAGTCGGGGAAGTTTTTTGAGCCTTCTTCCCTGCGGGTTCAAACCCCACCCGTGGTATGGTTTTTTTCCCCTTTTAAATTTTTCCCACAAAAACCCTGCATCCCCCCATCTCTCTGATCAGTACAAAGTTTTCCCGATAAACCCTAAAGCTAAATAGTGTAAAAAAAAATTTGCTGAGAAAACTGAAAAATTTATAATGAAACATTGTGAAACTTTTTGGAATCTTTATTTCTGGGAAAACTTTTTCACCATTTGGGAAGATGACTCGACTCAAATTGACGGGTCTTTCAATCTTTAAAAGTACTGTGGAGAAAAGGGGGAATTTAGGGGTTTGAACATTTTTAAACCGTGGAAAAATCCACTAGTGGAACAGCAGGCCCATCCCCTATAGGTCAAGCAAGCTCTAAAAAAATACTCCCCCACCCAAAATCTAAAATTTAATGCTGGTGAAAACCCCTTTACCACTTTTACCTCCCCTTTGCCTTTTCTCTGCTTTTCTCTACTTTTACTGAATTGGGGAAATGAACCATTGACCCCATTGAGACTTCAAAGCAGGGAAAAAGACTAAATTGTATAACTAAACCCCTTAGCAGCAAGGGTCCGGGGAAAACTTACGGGCCCCTAGGGGAAAACCCCCCCTGATCAGCTGACTTTAATAAGTTTTAACTAGGAAACTTTCTGTACACCTTAGGGGGGTTTAGCATGGGCCACTACTGTGTTTACAAAGGGATTTTCTCTGACAAAACCCCACACCTGCGGGTTTTGGGGGGGGTCAGACGTGGCTCCCTTTATCTAAATTTTGCCCCTATGTCAACCCTGACAGATTTCTTCACTGATTTTTTGATCCCTTCCTGTGATTTCCCACGTGCCCCTTTTTGGCCTGGTGGCAAACAAAAGCTCCCGCTTACACACGGGGGCCCCCCGGGGTTCGTTTCCCGGCGGGGGGAAAACTTTCCCCGAACGTTTCCTTACACTTTTTGGGCCTTTTCCCCTTTGCGAAAATAGGTACCTGGGTGTTAGTCACGGGTGTGGGGGCATCCGGGGGGACAAGTTTAAAGGGGACCCCAAGGGAAATAAGGGGGGCATTTCCTCGATGACCACTGACTTTCTTGGGTTTTTATGGGGGTGGTTTAACCCCCCGGGGGTTTAAAAAATCCAAAACAAATTTCTTATTTTTATCTTATCTTACCCTTAGGGTTTTACCAGCACATTTCTTGATGTTTTCAAATTTTTTATTTAAAAAAAAAATTTCCTACTTCCCTTTCAATCCCTTAAACTCCTGTTCCTTTCCTCATCCTTTCCTTTTCTTCCCTCCCATTTTTCCCCTTCCCCTTTTGTTTCCCTTTCCCCTAAAGGGGAGGGGGAATGATTTGGGAAAAAAACGAAAAAATGGAAAAAAATGCTTTTTTAAAAATTTAAAAAAATTCTTTAATTCTGGGAACATTTTGATGTTATCAGCTTGTTTCTATCTTTTTTTCCCTAAGCTTTTTTTCCAAAAAATAAATTTTTTTTTTCTTGCTGCCCTCAAAAAAATTTTTGGGGGGGAAATTTTCGTTTTTTTTTTTTTACTCCAAAAGTTCCCTTTTTTTTGATTGTTTCGTTCAAATAAAAACTTCACTGAAATTTGCCCTGTGGGACTCCTTTAAAGGCGGGGAAAGGGGAAAAAACACTCAGTCGCTCGTGGACTGTTAACATCCCTGAAATATGATGGCACCATCCCATAGAGTTTTACAGAAAAAAATAATATAGGTAAAAAACTCAGGAATAAATTATTTACATTGTTTTCCTTTTTTTCGAAAGTATTAAAAGGAATGTCATGATTTTTTTCACACTTTTTTGAGTAAAGATAATTCTACTACCATGCACAGGAAATTTGCGATTTTTTTTACCACTATGTTTTTTTTTTTTTTCCTAAAAAGCCTTGGAAAACTTTTGGAAAAAAAAAAAAAAAAAAAAAGAACTTTTAAATTTTTGCGAGTTCTTGCTAATTTTAGTTTAAAAAAAGTTTATTAGGAACCCCCCCAAACCCCTCCTGTTTGGGGGGTAGTCCCAAAAAATTTCAGAAGGTACATAATTGGTCCTGGAAATGGGCTCCAAAATTTTTATAGCCCGAGCAATTTCAAAGGTAATGAACTAGATCTGAAACTTTAATTTAAAGAAACCCAAATTACAAAGGTAAAAGAGCCCCCAGGTTTAGCTGGGGCACACTAGAAAAATTTCAAAGGTTTAAAAGAATCATAAAAACATTTAAACATGAGAAATTTTCACATGTCATGATCCAGGTTGAGCCGGGCCAATCATGCAAGTTTCAAAAGGGAATGAATGTAAACACATTATGCGATTACAATTTATTGACCCAAAATTTCAATTAATGAGCATTTTAAAAAACATAGTAGGGAAAATTCATCTTTTGCCCCAAAAAAACAGATTTTTGGGTAGATTTCCCCGTCTCTCCTCGGGTAGACAGCAATTTGCAAAAGCAGCAAGTTTTCCCAAAGGGGGTCTGCCCGCTTGCACGAGCCCACGACCCTCCCCAAGGGTCCAAGAACCAGTGCTCCATTAGCAGCCCCCGATGGGGAGCTGTCCTAGGGACATTTTCAGCGTCCGGTGGACGCCAAGTTGGGTGGGGAAATTTCCCCGGCCCCCCGGTGCACGGATGTTGAAGCCCTTTAGGGAAATAAGTACCACTGCCCGTGGCACAATGGCAGCGGGCCCGCGGTTTTGAAATTAGATACTGTCCCTGTAGTTGGAAATTCCTGTGTGCCCCGGACTCCCCGCAGCTGCCAGTGCCATCGCTGACAAACGGGGTTAGGGGGAAAAAAGTTTCCCCCCAGCAGTTTGGGGTGGCACTGGGGGTTGGGGGGGGGGGGGGGGGGGGGTTTAAAGCGCGGGGGGGAGGGTTTATGAGGGGGTCCTTTTTTAATACACACGCCCCTCCCCCCCCCCCTCCCCCAGCAGAGAGGGGGGGGGGCGTGACTGGTTTCCCACCCCTTTCAACACCAAACCCTCTAAAATGCAAAACACCTTCAACTATTTACGCTGAAACGAGCCCCCTGGGAAATTTTGGGCCCCTGCTCCCGGTACTTTTCCCAAAACCTTCACACTAGTTTGTTAAGTAGGGCCTGGGGCAGCCTCTTTTTAAACCCGGAAACTATCCTTTTAAAAACCCGCAGGAGCTCGCTTTCACAACCGGGCCCCGTCGGCCCTGGGCCCAAAGGATCCGAGTTTTGCTTTGACCCGGTTTTTTTCAAATTCGACACGAAAAAATTTTTAATATTATTTTATTTAAAAAATTTTATATATATTTTTAAATATAATATAAATTTTTATATATATATTATATATATATTTTGTCTATTTTTTCCACAGCAGGACTCAAAAACTGAATTTTGTATCAGAGTCCCCCAGTACTTTAACCGGGACTCGATACAGAGTTAGCAGGCTCGAGTCCCGGGTCCCGGACGTAAGACAACGTAAATAAAATTCGGCCCCTTTTTTCGAATTGTTAACCTTTTATTTTATATAAAATTTATTTATATATATATATAATATTTTTATATATTTTATATATATAAATAAAAATATATATTTATATTTCAGGGAAAGGGGAAAGGGTTTCAGTCAGCAGATTTTGATTTCCCTTTTTAAAGGGGCGACAAGGGTTTCCGGCAGGGGCTCTTAACCATTCAGGCACACAAATTTCCCTTTGCTGGACGCCTGTTTTTCCCCAAAACCCCTTTTCTTTCCCATGATGGGCCCTGTTAGCCGGACCTTTAAACATGGAACCCAATTTAAATTTTAAACCTTCCTTTGGGGGCCCCGGCCTCCAAAGGGTTTTTATGTCTTTTTACCACCCCAGAAAAAAAGCGGGTAATAAAGGAAGATCGCGTTTAGCGGACCGAAAATTCTGTTTTGGGGGGGACCCAAATGATGCCCCGCATTTTTGGGTTTTTGTGGGGGCCCAGGGGGGGTCCAAGGGGGCGGGGTTTCCTTTGGTTCTTGGGATGGGAAAAAATGGCTAGGGGGTGAAAGGGTTTTTTTCTGGGGGATTTTTAAAAATTTTTTTTGTTTTAATTTTTGTTTTTTTTATTTGTTTTAAATTATATATTAAAAAATTTTTTTCCCTTTTTTATTTTTTTTATTTTAAATATTTCAAATTTTACAAAAATATATTTATATATATATTTATATATATAATATATATATATATTTATTAAAATTATAAAACAAAATAAAATAAATTTTTATATAATATATATATATATATAATTTATATACTTATTCTATTATTTTTAAATATATATATATATACATATATATTTATATATATATATATTTATTTTTACATTATATATATATTTAAATATATATATATTTTATATATACTTATTAAAAATTTTTATGTTATATATATATATATTTATTATATAAAATTTTTATTTTCATATATATTATATTTATAAAATATTTTATTATATATATTTTATAAAATATATTTTTATATATTTATAAAATTTTAAAATATATATTATATTTATTATACATATATAATTTATATATATATAAAATATATTTTAACCCTAATATATATATAAAAATTAAATTTTTTTATATAATAATATTTAAATAATAATTTTTATAATATTATTATTTAAAAATATATTTTATATTTTTTAAAAATTTTATATAAATATATTTTAAAATAATATATATATAAATATAAATAAAAATATTATTTTATATATTTTAAAATATATATATATATAAAGTAGTGAAAAATGGGCTGAGCGAGGGAAATTCCGGGGAAAAGGGTTGCGGCCCCCCAAACGAGGAACTTCCGGTTTGGGCCTTCTACAGGGGGGGTTTATCCCGGGCCCAGGACCAGCAGTGGAGGGGCACCTTTTTAAAACCTGGTGTTACCTTTCCCGGTTATGACCATGGGCCTGCCCTCGGGGCTACCTCACCCCTTTACCCCCCCAAACCCCAAAACCCCCCCCACCCGACCCCCCCCCCCCCCTTCCCCGACCCCCCTTCGCGAAACCCCCCCGTCCCCGCCGCCCCGCCCGCGCGCCCCCCCCCCGCCTTCTGCTGCGCCTTCTGCACGTCATCCGGATCGCCCCCCCGCCTCGAATTTTTTTTCTTTTTTATCTCCCCTTGGAACAAGGGTTTTTTGGGGTTTTCCCCCATGGGGGGGTTTCAATTTTTTGAAATTTTATTTTCTTTTGCTCTCCATCTCCCGGATCCCCCTTCCTTTTTACCCCCCCCCCCAAAAAAATTTTCGACAATACAATTTTTTTGGGTCTCCCCATGGGGGGGAAAATTTTTCCCCCTCCCCCGGTTTAAGTTTTTTTTTGGGTTCCCCCCTTTGGGGGTTTTTTAAAGCTCCATCTCCTTTGGGTCAAAATTTTTTTTTTTGGGTTCCCCCAAAGGGGTTTTTTGAAAAATTTTCGGTTTAAGGTTTTTGGAAACCCCCCCTTTGGGGGGTTTTTGAAATTTTTCCACTCCTTGGATCAAGGGGGGGTTTTCCCCCCCATGGGGTTTTCGAAATTCCCCGGATCAAGGTTTTTTGGGAAACCCCCCTTGGGGGGGAAACATGCTTACTACAGGGCAAAATTTTTTTCCCCCTTTAATTTTTTTTTAAATTTTTCCCAAAAAATTTTTCCCCTCATTATGTCAAATTTAACTTGAAGGGTGGTTTTACTTCCGGGGGTCGTTTTCCTTTCATTAAATTTTAAAAGAACTAAAAAAAGGGCCCACGCGCCAACCGGGTTTAATTTTAGGTTTGATCCTTTTAGTTTTTAAAGGGGCCTTTGTTTTCGTCACGGCAAAGGCTGAATTTTTTGGCGCCCTATTGCAGTGAAAGTCACGGGTTTACCCCGAACACGGGTTTAATCTTGTCGTTTCCCTTTTTGTTAAAAGGGAAAATAGGGAGGGGCGTCCCCGCGCACAGGCTGTTCATGTCCCCCCTTTGTCAGGGCCCGGTCACTGGGGTTTTCCCCGAAACCCGGCTGAAACTTGGGCGTCCAAAAAAAGGGGGTTGTAGTTAGGGGGCCCCAAAAAAGTGTTTTCCGGGTCCTTTTATTACTCTTATTAAAGGGATATAGGATGGAAACCTTTGGAAATTTTCCCCCCCCTGGGGAAAAAAGTAGAAAAAATCCAAATTTTTTTTTTTCAATTAATTTTAAAAAAGGGGGGTTAAATTTTTTTTATCCCCGGGAGGGGGGGAAACCTGGGTCCTTAAACCGGTTTTTTTTAGAATCAAAAATATTTATAACACAAAAAAGGGGGCCCTTTTCCCATTTTATTTTTGTCATTTTTTTCCTTTTTTTACATTCTTAAATAGACAAAAAACGCGAATTTAAATTTTTAAACCCCCCCAAAAAACACCCCCTTTTTTCGGTTTTGGGGTAAACCCCGGGGTCCCTTTTCCTTGCTACCTTTTTGTCCTTTAGCATTTTAATTTTACCCAAAGGTTCAGCTATTAATGCTTTGGTTTTCACACAATTTTCTTTCCCTTTGCCCCTTTTTAATTTCAACCTATTGGAAAAGGCCCCCCCCCCGCGGTATGGAAAAAAAAAGGTCCCAACCAAAACCCGTGTCCTGTTGTTTTCCCCGGGGAAAAACCCCCTATTTCAAATTTGGGGGGTACCCCCCTGGGCCTTTTCTCTGCCCCCTTTTTCCCCAAAACCCAAGGGGCCCCGGGCCCCCAATAAAAAAAAACCTTTAAAACCCCCCCCCCCGGTTTACCCAAAAAAAAACCCTTCTACACCCCAAGCATTAAAAAAATTTGACTTCCTATGGGAAGCAAAACCCCCACCAAACCCTTTTTAAAAACCTTTATACCAAAATGAAAATTTCCAAAACAAAAAATTAAAAAATTAGCCAACCCCCCCCCCCCCCCCCCCCCCCCCCAAAAACAAAAAAAGGGTTTCCCCCCCCTTTTAAAATTAAAAATTCAAACCCCCAAAATTTTTATTTCAAATTGGTATATTTTTTAAAAGGGTCCTTAAAAGGTTTTTAAAATTTTTTTCCCTTTTTTTAAAATCATTTTCTCCATTTCCGAATATCTCAGCAAAAAGACCCCAATGGGGCGTTATTGAAATTTTTAACCCCGTCCCCCCAAACCCTTCCCCCGTACCCTTTTTTTTTTGGGGGAAAAATTTAACCCCCGGTTAAAAACCCCCAAAAAAATTTTTTCTTGAATTTAAAAAACCTTTTTTCCCCCCCCCTTAACCCATTTTTACCCCTAATACCCCCCAACCCCGTAACCCCCAATTCCCAAGACCCCCCCTCAATATAAAAATTTTTTTATAAAAACCCCCCAAAACCCCCCTCAAAATTTGGGACCACCCACCAAAAAACCCCCAATTAAAAAACCCCCCCTTCTAACCCCAATGGAAAAAAATATTTAAAAGGCATTGGGAGCCCCAGGGAACCTCCAAAAGGCCGGAACATTCCCAACAAATCCCTTTTTCCCCGGGGAAAACAAATTTCAACCACCAAAAGCTTTTTTCCCGCCCAAAAAGGAATTTTGGGTTCCCCCCGGGAAAAAGGGTTAACCCAAAGACGGATAAAAAACAAGGGGGTTAATGAATTCTTGAAAACCCCCAAGAGGCCCCACCCCCTTTAATCAAAAAATTAAATTAGGGAAAATCATAAAAAGTTAATTGGGGAAAACCCCCCCCCGGTTTCCCCCCCCCAAAAAAATTCCCCAAATTTTTTTAACATTATACAAACCCTTATCTACCCAAATTTCGGAATCCCCCCCCCCAACTTTTAAGATTTTTTGCAAAAATTTTTTTTTTAACCCCTAACCTCTTACCCCCCCCCCCTTTCCCCGGAAAGGAAAACCCCTCCCAAAGCCCTCGGGAACAAAAAACCCAACCCCCGCTGGGGCCCCTTTTGGAAAAAATATACTTCTAAAATTAATTCTTTCCTTTTTGCCCCCTTTTTAAATTTAAAAAACCCAAACTTTTTAAAAAAAACCTTTCATTTCCCAAAAGTTTTTCAAAAATCTTTTTTCCTTGGTTAGCCGCTATTTTTAAAAAAATTTTAAAAAAAATCTTTACCCCGGTTTCCTTTTTTTTTCATCAGTTTCTTTAAAAATTTCTATAAATATAACACAAAATTTGTTTTTCCTTTTTTTAATAAAAAATTTTAAAAACCTTTTCGAGGCACATTTTTTTCAGAATAAATCTCTGTATAAAATTTTTGGGATTTTCCTGCCCTTTAAAATTTTGTTTGCTTAACGTTTGGGAAAAAGATCCTTTCAATTTAAAAACAGTGAATCCTGAAACCTAACCTTACCTTTGTCCCACTTTCAAGGGGTTTTTAAAAAAACCCTTTTTTCGAAGGGAAATTTTAAATTTTTTTATTTACAACTTCAATTCCTTTAAAAAATTTTTCTAAATTTACGAAATGTTTTTACAAAAAAAGGGGAATAAAATTTCTCTCTTTTCTTTAAATTTCATATTTTAAACAACCCCGGCCCCCAAAGGGCTCCAAAATAATTTTTGAAATTTTTTTTTTTGGGTTTATGGTTTTTTTTTTTGTTCCCCTTGGGGGTTTTTTTAAGGGTGTTACCACATAATTTTTCCAAATGTTTGGGGAATCATTTATATTTATTTCCTTTCCCCTGAAATAGGATTTATTAAAAACTTTTCTTTTTTTAAAATTTATTCTATTCCATTCACCACCCAACAATTTTAAAAAGAAAAGATTAACGCAAACCCCCCCTTTTTTCCCCTTATTAAAAACTATTTCTCCTTTGGGGAACAAAAATTAAAATAAAAAATACAATGGGCTTTTATGAAAGAGAAATCAATTTTAACCGCTGGGGGGAGTGGGGGCCCAATGCACATTTTTGAAATCAAATTTCACCGATAAAATTCGTTTGGAATGCGTATGACTAAAATTTTTTAAAGTGTACTTTTTTTTGTTTTTTCCCCGGGGGGGGGAAAACAGAACCTGATTGATTTTTTCATCCCCTTCGTGGATATCCCCTTTTCCTGTGTATTCAACTTCATCAAACAAATAAAGACAGTGCTTCTTTAACCCTCCCCGATCCTTCATTATCGTTCTTTTTCATACCCGTCAAAAAACTTTGATTTAAAAACCCAAAAGGCTTTCATTCAACAAAAAACGCCCCACATTAAAGGGCCTTTTATTTCTTATTTCCCCCTTTCACACATAGCCATAAATTTTCCCTTTTTTGATCCCCTTTTTTTTTTTTTTATAAACTTTTAAGACACTTTTTTTTCCTTCTCTAAAATTTTCCTAACTTATCACGCGTAATGGGGAAAAAAATCTAAAAGTTTTTGGGAAAGATTTTTACAACCTCCTTATTTAACCCCTTTGCGAAAATTTTACACCATTGGTTGTTCCTTTTTTTTTACATTGAAGGCGGCAAAAAACCCGCAAATACACATAACCCCCCCTCATTAATCCCTTTGGGGGTTTTAAAAAAATTTTGCCTCCCTCGCAGATTCTTGGATATGCCACATATGATCCCACCCCACTCTGATTTCACTTTAAATTTCGATACTGAAAGATTCGATTTGATCTATGATCCAGCCAGATCCTTCCTGTTCTTGCAAAATCTGACTCGTATCTTTCTAATATTGTTCCCACCCTTTGATCAAATTTCTTCAGAGATTTCCTCTTCACTTACTAACTCAAACGCTAAATTTATCACAAATTGTCCATTTTGATCATCACCCGATATGTTTTGAGTAAAGTCCTTATAAACTATAATTGGGTGGATTCTGAGCGACATTGCTAGAGGCGATTATCTTACAAAATCTCGCATCTGTTCTATAAAATAATCCTATAAACATGTAAATACATTCTTAAAATCTCTGTTATAAGTTTAAGGAACACTATATTTCCTCACTGTATGTCTACCTCTAAAATTCTGGATATATAGTATTAACTTCTGGGGTCTCATCTTCACTATTATGCGTGTCAGACACGTCATGCGAGGTTGTTGCTCTCTCATCATCATAATGGGGACAGAGTACCCGCACCTCCCATTGTGAGGTACCAACACTAGCACTCTCACCACCAAGCTGTGCGACAACACTACCAGGTGTATTTCCTGCAGAGGAAAAAAGCACATCCAATTCATAACCCAAAAAAAAATATTAAGATTTCAATGAACAGAGGAAAAAAAAAAAAGCACATCCAATTCATAACCCAAAAAAATATTAAGATTTCAATGAACAGGAAAAACAAGCACATCCAATTCATAACCCAAAATATTAAGATTTCAATGAACAGAGGAAAATCTTTTCTCGAGTGACTAGCACAACAAAAGATCACAAATTGGTTACATACCTGTTTTCTTGCCCTTTTTCCATAAAGCATCTACACGTGCCCATCATTATCCAATTGCAAAAACCTTTCATTGGGGTTTTACACCGCCTTTCTCGATTACCAACGAACGCTGCTTTCTAATCGATAATCTTCTCTTCACCAATGCTTCCAAGTATTTCGAATATATGCTATCCCCTGTTAAGAATTTCACTTATTAACGCCCAAAATAA
>NW_026503727.1:0-14254 GCF_026875155.1 Cherax quadricarinatus
CCTCGAACCCCCCTCCATCCACAAAGCGCCCCCCTTGTTTTCGCACGGGCTCTCAACAGTTTTTCATGCGGGGTAACGGGTGCTTCACCTTTTTGCGCTGGCCCCCTCCTCAGTTTCAGCATCTGCCCCATATGGTCGTACGCCCCAAAATTCTGCACGTACGTCTCTGCCCAGCATCGATACCAAATTTTTCGTCCGAAGCCCTCCAACACGACGTAAGACGGTAGGTGTTCGGAGTCATCTTCAGGGAAAAGGTACCCCCCGGACGTCCCATGTAAGCCCCTGCCGTCCACTTCCCCCTTTGGCCAGATGTACGTTCCATATGCCAAAAACACTCCTTATGTCAGCCCCATCTGCCTCAAAGGGACTTTACATATTTTAACCCACTTAAAGCGGCGAGTACGTCGTAAAACCCTTTTCACAGCTGGATACGTAAAGACTCACGTTTTGGGAATCTCGTCCCCAAAAGACTAACACGGACGGGGAATTCTTTGACAGTTTCTAAAAGCCCCATTCGGGGTAACCATCATCATCGTTGGATTCCATAGGTTCCCAATAATTGTTGGGGTAAGCTTCACTGAGGGGGTGAAATCGCCCCACGAAGAGCTCAATACAATGGTATTTAGCGCCCCCTCAACTTAACCCCATTTTGATACAAGGTAGCTCGCCTGAAACGCAAGGGGTGCGCGCCAACCTCACTCGCCGTGGTAGGCAGCGAATGTGTTTGGACATTTGGGTCCCCAAGGGAAAAATAAGCCCGTCTGACTTTTTTGGGTTATCCCCAGGTTCTCTAACATATGCTGCTATGTGAAATTCTATGTAACTGTTTTTGTGTATACCTGAAAAAACTTACTTAATACGATTTTCTTAGGGATTTTTCCCTCTAAATAACTTCTTTATTTCACAAAAAAATAAAATTTGTTAGTTAGGGAAATGTTGCAAAAAATCTGCCCTTACTCCCACAGAATCGCAAGTATTGGAATATTTCCAAAAAATTTATCGAAGAATTTTGAGAAAATTTTTTCTACAATTTCTGTAATATTTTTCAATTTAATTAAGTAATAAAGGGAAATAGGTGGCCCGGTGGCTGGTGGCCCAAAAACTCCCGTTCACACACGGAGGGCCCAGGTTCGATTCCCGGGGGTGGAAACTTTCGACACGTTTCCTTACACCCGTTGTCCTTTCACCTAGCAGAAATAGGACCGGGTGTTTGTCGACGGTGTGGGGGCGCATCCTGGGGACAAAATTAAGGACCCAATGGAAATAAGTTAGACAGTCTCGATGACGCACTGACTTTCTTGGGGTTTCCTGGGTGGCTAACCCCCCCCGGGGTTAAAAATCCGAAAGAAATCTTTTAAGTTCTTGAGATATTGGCCGGGGGCGCCCGGCCCCGGCCCACCGTCTCAAAAAAAAAAAAAAATCTCGAAAAGCGTTTTTTGGTATATTTCTGTAAAAATGATGTTTAGTGCAGTTTTCCTCTTTAAAACACCGTTTTCTTAGTCAAAGACGACATGGAGAGGAGTAAAATTTTTTATATCAAAAATTCCCGATGGTTTTTTCGCCCTATTTGGCCTATTTTATTCAGTCCCAGAGTTATAACTGTTTGTATGTTATTTTGTGTTTATTTTATCTATTAGATCAATTTTATGAAAATAAGCCGTGGTTGATTTTAAAATTGATATAAGCATAAATTGAAGTGATTTCTCCGGGCCCCTTTTGGGAGCGAAAATATGGCCGAGGGCTCCCAGAGGGGTTCGATTGGCTGGCACTCTACAGATAAGCCCCCCTACCTTATATGATGCCAAATAGTAGTTTTTATATTAAATTTTAAAAGTTTATTTCTATAAGGATTACAATGCGAGTTTACAAAAATTTTGGGTTGTTGGGGTTTTTACATGATAAATTTGATTACGAGTTACCACTAGAAAGCTTAGCATGCTAGGCATTTTGGGCGACTTAGTTTTATTCTTTAATTTAAAATTACATATGAGGTAAGTTTGGTATTTGGTAAGTGACTAATATGTTTGTGAGTTTAGCAATGTGAATGTTTTTTTTTGGCACATACTGTTTCAGTATTGGAGTATCAGGGTTCATTATTTTAAGATTGAGGTTAATATTCGTTTTGGTAAAAGGGCGAGTGTAATGTGAACCACCAGGGGTATTCGTGTAGTTTTTTGATGGGTGTATCAGGGGGTAAGATGTTTTTTAAAGGTATTTTGAAAGGGGATAATGTGTCTGCTTCTAGAGTCTCAGGGGGTATTCAGATTTTAGGGCCTTTGACATAATGATTTTTTGTAAAGGTTTAGTCGGAAGGGGGAATGTCGTAGAGAGTTTTGTCTGGTGTTATGCCTTGGGTTCTGTCAAAATATCAAAAAACGTTTTTGGTTAAGGTTAATATTAGAGTTTTTAAAGGGCCCCGTAGTTAGATTGCACGAGAAGTGTGGATGTACTGAAATGGGAGTAAGTTTAGGTCTATAAGAGGGGGGGGGGGGGGTGTTGCCAGGGATGGGATTTAGTGTTTATTCTTATTTCAGTTTTTGTTGGGTTTTTATTGGTTTTTTGGGGTGCTGCTGCGTTGATCCCAGCCAAATAGCATAGGTGAGGTATGATAAATAAAATGAGTGGAAAATTGTGAGAAAAGGGATTTTGTGGCAAGGAAAAAAAGTGTGGTGACTCATGAACCCTCTGTTACTTTTTTTTTATATTTTTTTTAAAACCAAAAAATAAAATGCAAAAGGAAAAACCATAAAGATGACAATATTGATCAATAACTAAAAAAACGTTACATTAGAAATTTAAACAGTAACAAATAAAAAAAAATTAACAAAATTGACCCTATATAACTACATATAAAAACGAACCGAAGCTTAAAAAGTCCCATAAAGCTATGTCAGGGAAGCCCCCAACTGAAAAAAAGAAATTTAAAGGAAAAATAAATAAAAAAATAACTTAGGAAAATGAGAATAAAAGATTTGAGAATTTTACTTAAAATTAAATATAATAAAAAAAATGGCCCTTAGTTTTTTAGGTTTGGCAGGATTAGGTATGGCCCCGGGAAATTCCTTTGTTATTTATTAGGTTATCCTGGGGAGGGTAATCCCAGTTTTGGGGAAACCCTACCATTGGAGGGGCACAAGTGAAAGGTAAGGGCCGGGATTGTAGAATAATGTTTTAAAAAGTATTTTTAACACACTCTTGCTCCTTTTGGGGTCTATCCTGGAAAGACCACGCCAGGAAAAGAGCTGACAAAAAGGGAAAATAAATGGTTTCCCATAAAGATAAAATAACTTTAAGAATTTTAAAGAAAGTAAATCCCAAAAAAATTACTGTAACCCGCAAACAAAATAAGAAAAAAAAGTGAACCCCTTTGGTATATCACCCCACCTGATTAGGGAAGGTGGAGGTGAAGTGACTCTCCCAAAATTCAACCCCCACAGGTAAGGTTAAATTACCAGGAGTAGAAACTAACAAATCGGAAAACCGGAACGTTTCGGCCCCAGCCCCCCAAATGGGGGGGGGGGGGGGGGGCAGGACTAACTATGGTTCCTGGTTTCCCCAAAACCCTTTAACCCCCTTTCACCTACTTTTCCTCACAAGCTACATGTGGATAAAATTAACTTTCTTAAAAAAATGCAAACCTTATTAAAAACTTCCTCAAATTAATCATCCTTGCCTTTAATTTACAGTAAAATAAAAAATAAAGTATACTTTCATTATTTCGTTACAGACTAAATTCCTTCTGCTCAGAAGCACGGAAAGAATATAGGATAATTACTATGATGTCAAGAACACATCAAGCGAAACCTACCCCGACATACAGGTACATGAGAACTTGCACGGTCCACGCAGCTGTCGGCCCAGGTGTGCACATGTACAATTACACATGAGAACTGCACGGTCCACGCAGCTGCTGCCCAGGTGTGCACATGAACTTACACAATCGTACCTCCAATTAGATTTAGCTCAAACATTTTTTAATAATGCCATACGTAGAAACATTCTACCCAATTTGCATAATAAAGAGCAGTTTTGAATCTAAAGAACATTTCCACAATAACATTAAAATTTACCCTTAACCTAAGCCTAGGATTCCATCGTATGTTAATGTCTAATCAACAAGAAAATTTTACCATATACCCCTAACCCTATTCGTTGGTGTAAATATCACAACTTGTATTACCATAAGAAAAAAAGAACAATAAAAAAAGGAAAACCAACTCCTTCACCTTTAAAAATCTGACTTCAATTTACCATTAGGTAATACATATAATAATTTTATAAAGTATATTGTCACATTGAACAAAATCACTTCCAACGTCAGTTATTACATTAGTGGACTAAAACAGAATAACTTCATCCAATTCTTACAACTTCAAGGTTCGTAAAAATCTTAAAACTACATTTTTTTTTTTTTTTTTTTTTTATATTTTATTAAAAAATACTTGCATTATACATAATACATTGTATACTTACAATACAAAAACCACAGTGTAAAATAAATAAAAGGTACATACAGTGAACTTCATACTCTCCGAACATGAAATTAAACACCAACATTACAAACTAGTTCAATAAACCAACAATCCACTTAACTTTATAGAAGTACATAGTATGATGACAATAATACATACACATACAATATATTTACACATATACATATCTTTATACATATATATATATACAACCACACACACACACATACTATATGTAATGAATTTAATTAAACTCAGATCGGTATACAGAAAATTAACTATAGTTTACTTCCATGTCACAGTATTGGCTAAACAGTGAGCACATAACTAACACTTTCACCAGAATTTTGAAAAAACCCAACCTTCCCATCATTACAATACAGAATGTTATAACAGAGCAAATACATTTAAGGATTATAGTATAAATTATAAACGTACTAGGTATTACAAACGTCTAGTACACAATCCCGGTACATTTTAGAACACCATATATCTAGGCCATATTACAACCATATACATAACCCCACAACCATATACATAACCTATAAACCCTCCTTTTTATAATCATAGATTACCAGTGCAGACACAGCTGACACTTCTACCCCCCCTCTCCCCGTTTGTACAGTCCCCGTTTCTAAATAACATACATTGAATTATCCTAATCGGGAAAGGTCATACCCTGCCTCATCAAACCTAAAGTTGGTAGTGCATGAACAAGACAAGAACACAAATTTACAGACTAAAACAGTATGAAACATTACATTCCTAGACACATACACTGTTATTAAGTAGAAAAGTATATACCCACAATATGATATCAAATATTAATGTTAACATGAATTACAACACTATTCAAAACATTTGACATTAGTGTAGTTCACACTCAAAAAAAACAAGATAATACACATCATGCCCACAGTAGCGGTAAATACAGGCTATGTAAATTTTTAAAGAACCCGAGGACTACAAATAAAAACTAGAGTAGTTATAAGGACTAAGGCTGCGGTAATGTGCAGTCCCCAAATAGAACTGAACACGATCTCAGAAAATTTTGTGTTGATACACAACGTGTCAATCTTATTACTTAAAAACGAGATCCTAAGGGCTCTGGTATCCTGGCTTTTCAAGGAAATTGTTAAACCCAGTTAAATAACCATCGGCTTAGAATGTAACCCTGGAAAAACCACACTTTAATTCTCACTATGACAAACATTCTCTTGAGAAACATGGATTACCAATCCATACCTAATTCTACTACCTTCTCTTACACATACATCAGTTCCAGATAAAACCAAAAACCCCCCCTTTACATCCCCCATAAGGAGACCACTCCTTTGTCCAACTCAGTTGTGGACCCCGCCCAAGGGTACCCACAGTGAAGATTCCTATAACCTTCCGGGAACTTTTTTCCCAAGACGCCCCATAATCCAACCAACTTATTCTACATTCGTCCTATAGAATTGGCCGCCAACGTTTTATCCTCATATCACCCCTTAATCCCCTCATTCCCCATGAAATGTCCAGTAATCCACTTTGATATACATTATAGCCCTTCCTTTACATCCCTAGGCACTCCCCCTACATCCAGTTGTAAAGCCCTTAAAAAGCGACAAACGACCCACCCCCAACTGTCGGATCACCCACCCATCCATGATCTCACCCCCTCCAAGGAGGTACAAAAAAAAACCCACATGAAACGCCGTTTCAACTCACCACAAATCTGACAAAAGCTCTTCCTAAAACCCCATACTAGTAACACCTCCTTGGAAGCCAGAATCCCATGATAAAACCTAATATATACTAATTCTCTTACTCTAGCGGTAATCCGATGCTTACTAAAATCTTTCCAAATAACCCCCAATCTATACGTTGGATATCACGGCTAACCCTTGCATATTTCCTTGACCTTTCACTACCCTCACTCATCCGTTTCACTTTGATTTTATCCACCTGTTGCACTGGTCATAAATAATCTCAAAATATCTTCACAAACCCTATTTCCTTCCCACTCCACCATTTACGTGCCATCTCACATAACTCTTCCTACTTTGACGCCATCACACCACTTCCTCATTTAACCCCCCGTGTATATTCAGCCTTGACTCTCAGGCTAAAGTCAAACAAACCCAAAAACCTCTCCGAACATCCGTTCATAAACTACATCCTTATGAACCATGCCCTCAAATCCCCACCACAAACTTCAGCACCCTCCTCTGCATTTCACAATATCTCGTTCCTCTAATGGGAAAAAAAAACCTCTGCCTCCCCCCATTCCTTGCTAGAGACAAGTGAATTTACCACCACTACCCTCTGATGTAAAGCTAAGTCCCTCGCACTTAAAAACCTCCTAGTCTACTTAAAACCTTACCCTGGACAGACTCCGAATTACCCTTCTGCATGCCTGCCACTTCCGCCAAATACCTTATCCCACATACCTTGATTATGTCAACCACTGTCCATCCTAACCCTATCCACAAGCCCCCCCTATCCAAAGTACGACCTCTTAGTAACCTTGATTTCACCGTTATTAACTCTCATTCCAGGTATTCATACCAAACATTTGAATCACTCTACCACCCTCCTTAAATATCCCTCCATACCCCTGAGCATAACGCAGTAGTATCATCCACAACCAACGATGCCACCTTTGCACCCCCCTTCGTCTTGATTGTTCATTCCCTCTCAACAGACTCATAAAAAAGGATTCTGCACAACGCAAAGAGCAGCTGTGACATCGGACAAGCCCTGTCTCAAACCTCTCCCATTGGTACACTTTCACCAACCCCATTGGACCTGACCCTCACCTCTGCCCATCATACAGGGTGTTTCACCCACCTCACTACCCCTCCCGAAATCCCAAACCTTCTCTAAGCAAACCCCTATGAAATCTCTGTCCACGCATTCATAAGCATTCACCCATCTAAACCTAGTATTTCCCTCCCGAACATCTCTCTAGAAAATCCCTAATCACACCATGTCCATTCCCTCATCCTTCTTCGGAATTCCCAAACAGTCCCTATGTAACACTAAACCAACACTTTCTCATTCTGTTGCCCAAAACCTTAGCAAAAATCTTGTAATCCGGCACATTAACGTAATCGCACGGTAATCATTCAAACTCGGGCATTCCATCTTTTGGGACTAATAAAACCGTGACACCCGTTCTTGGTGATTTCCCCATTCCTCCCACTATTAACATACAATTCAAACCCCCACCAAACAAAGCCGCGTTCACTCCCCAATGATTACCTATAAAAAATCGTTTGGTAGTCCGTCTTGCCTGGGGTTTTACCCTGGCACATCCCAAAACTTGCCTCCTCCACCTCCTCTACATATTTACCCTCGATTCTGTCACTGTCTGCTCTATTAATTACTCTTTAACCCTTTCCCAAACGTCCCTCACCCATCTTCCCCTGCATCCCTCCTCACTCTCCCTAAACCAAAAATCTGCTATACATACTAATATTTTCCGTGGTGGTAGGCCTTCTTGACCTCCTCAACGCCACCCCCCCTGTAACTGCTCAATATACGCCAGTTGGTCTTCGCCTGCCGTCCTTAAACCTCCTAATACAAAACCCGATGGCCTATCTCCCCTCTAAGACATCCTCCAACCCTGCCTAACTCGAAGTGCCTCAAATTTTTCATTGTGAATTTCTGACACTATTTCGCCAAACGTTCCATGCCTCACTCGCCCCACACGTTCCTCTGATTAAAACAGTCATTTAACTGACCCTCAGATATTTTGTAGGCATAGCTCCACCTAGCATCTTCCTTTCCCCGTACTTTAAAAATAATTCCCTATTTAACTTTATAGCCCTCATTTCCACCAATCCAGCAAATCCATTTCCATAGTCTAGCTCCCACAGGATTTCCACCAATCTTCAAACCGTAGGTTACCCTTTCCCTATGTACGCTCAACATTTAATTTCCAAAATCCTGCATAACCCTCACTATGCCATTACCCTAAAATCTGTATAACAGCACGATGATCCAGAAAAAAACCACATCGATGTCCTCACCCTCTCCACACCTTTGCCTGCCTAACATAAATCCTATAACCTCCTTGCCTATATCCTCTACGAATAAATGTGTGCTCCACTCCATATTCCCTACTTCCCCACAAATTCTTACTGCTCAACATCTCGCAAAACATCCCGACAGAACCCAAAACACAACCCCCGCCCCCCTCGGAAACCACATCACCATTCCTATTGACACAATTCAATCCCCACCCAATCACGTTTAAAAGCAGGTAAACCTCTCAAGTGGTATACAGAACCTCGCGTACAATATCCACCTTCACTCTAGGGTTACTCGATGCTGGCATGTAACACCTACAAAAACTAACCCTCCTGGCCCCAAAACCCATCCACCCTGACAAACCCGCCCACCCCCCTCCTCCCAACCAGGATACGCAAAGGACCTGGTCTCCTTTACCGCCACAGCACACCTCCTTTAACCTCAAAGCATCACATGTAAAAACTATAAACCATTACAACAACAACTCACATCCTAACCTATGGTTATGTTCCTGCTAATAAACAGACATCATTGCAAAATCACCTCAAAACCCACTCTACCATTACCCTCTTGACCCTCGTTTTTAAGGTCCGTTTACATGTGATAGTTACACACCTGAATTTTACAAGAAAGGCGGCTTACCCCTGTTGCCGCTGAGGCTTACTTGGTCCTCCTTTAATAAGGTCTCGGTTTTCTTATCAATCCTCGTTCCTGCCCTCCAACCCTCCCTGTCCATTTCCCACCTTGCTTCCCATTGCCCCCCTCCTCCCTGATTGCCTTTGCAACCACAGCTGCCCACATTCTTCTTCCCAGGGCTCTGCGCTGGTGTGAGGACCTCGTCCATGTTATGATGCCCCCGCTGATCTCTTGCGGGAGCTACCCTCTACATACATTTCTTTTCAACCAATCTTCTTGATGGACTCCACCACCACTTTGCTCTCCTTTGAACTCACTCAAGTCTTCCTTACCTGCTTCTGTTCTTCATAACCTTTTCTTCACCTGACCTCACATCACTTTCCACACAAGCACCGACTCTCCAAAAAATCCTTCAGCACAGCCTCCAAAATCCCGTCTGAGCTGACTCTGCCTTATCTATCGGCCTGTTGACGGCGATATTCCCTCCCTCCCGTTTCACTGGTAGTGTAAACTAGTCTCTAAAACCACTCTGCCTGTAGACTCCTCACTCCAATAGGCTCGGTACCCCGTCTTTCCTCTTTCCAATAAAAACCCTCAAACATCCATGGCTTCTTATGGCGTATCCACAGCAGGTCTCTGACGCCTAGGCTCCTGTCTCCTGGGGCATTGTGCACATTGCTCATAAGAGTCACATAAACGGCACGTCTTCCTCTGCCCCGCATAGTGTACCAAAACTGTGTTCTAGGGTTACGCCAATGTACATATGATGGTATCGGTCCTCCTCAGGGTCATTTTCTAGTGTGCAGGATCCTTCCGGCATCCCCTATTAAGGGCGTCCCTCCACATTCCCATGCTCGGTCGAGTGTTCAGTTCCTAACCCACTGAACACATCTTGGGGTGGCTGTATGCCTGTTTTGTTGCTCATAAGGTACATTCATACCTTCCTCCCATGTAATAATACTTAGACACATCATGCAAGCATACATTCCATTGCCGAATTGATGCTCATCCGTCGTTCTTGATTTCATATACGATGGTTGAGTAGAAGTCAAGCCCTCACGAATTCACGAAGACCTTGACATTCCATTCAGTGCCACACCATACAGTCTTCATGGGGGATGCATAACAGTCCTGATAAGCTTGGCAGGAGAACGTACATCGTTGTCGTTGCTTAAAGTCTCTAACAGCTGAATGCAGACAGTATTAATGCGCCGGTAAGTCGGTCCGCTCTTGGTGCTATTTCTATGTTTTCCTCACCAGGTGGCGGCAAGAGAACCAGTAGTTAGAAGCGTCCTCTCCCCGCAGGTCGAGAGACGAATCTTAAAATACATGCATAGTATTGCCACCAATCTAGGCATTACTTAAAAAATTCGCTGCCTGACCACGGTGGAGTGAGGTTGTCTCGGCACCCCTGCTGTCTTCAGGCGAGCTACCTTAGTTCAGCAAAACATTGAGTAGGAGGACGTGCGCTGACTCATTGGGATATCAACAAGGTGGAACATACAGTACGGAGAGTGATACTATCTGCATAGAGCTGGTTCGTGGTACGTTAAGTGGAGATACGATGAACGTTCCTTCTCTAACATCATCAGGGATAATATGGTATTTCCCAACGAGGAATTGTATGGCGTCGCCCTTAATGTTTAACGAGAATCTTTGTGAAATATTTCTACGAGTCGATTCTACACAAGAATTGTCGAGCATACCAGGGAACAACGCATGAGTGTGAAATTCAAACGATGGATGTTGTGTTACATGACGTCTCTAAGTGCTTCACATGGGTGAAGGTACGGAATGTACCCTTCGAGGCTACGGCATATGGCCTCTGCAGGAGGTTTTTTCGAAGTTATTGGTGACAGTGCATTCATCAAAATGGGGGTGTGTGTGGAGGGATGGTCCATATGAAGGAATGCGGAAGGTTTTACACCTTTAAAATGACCTAACAAGGCCTATACCATCCTTTTGTTACGATGATCGGTTGTTAGAACACAGGGTGTATGTGTACTATGTGGCAAAGGTAACATGTCGTATATGTAGCTCTTCTGAGCACATGGGCAGAACCAGTGTCCTAGGAGGCGGGCCTTTCTCGAATTCTCGACACACCAATTGTGATTCAACAGTGTGTAATTTGGGCCTGGGCTCTGATGCCTCGGGAGGCCGGAGGAATGACCTCTGGAGCGAATGGAGGTTTCGACGGGAGGGTGGCGGCGGCGGTGTCATCTGTCACTCTCCCAGGGGGTGCGGGGGAGTTGATGGTGACATTCTGAGGAGATCTTTCGTCCAGGAGCTTCACCCAGGGATGGTTATTGGCAGATGTGATGATCAGGAGTTTTTGGTATGAGGAGGAACCCTGTGCAAAAGGTGTCCTCAGTTCATGTGAAGCGGAACTTTGGAGGGACAAAAATGTTGTGGAAGACTTGAGTAAGATTGGCGGGAGCATGTGGTGGCCGTGGGGTCCACCAGGAGAATTGGTCTGAGGGTGATAGGTGTGTAAGGTGTGAGTTCTAGGAAACGAATGCGGCACATCAGAGATAGCATGAGGTATTACCCAGGGCAGAGGCCGGGAAGAAAGAAAGTTCATGGCAGCGGTTGTGGAGCGAGGACACATAGTGGTAGAGGTGTGCCTGAGTCTGCCAAATTGGGGAAAGGGAGGAGGGAAGTGATTGCACAGGAAAACTCGAAGTTGGCAAAGGAACAACATAAATGAAAAGTGTGCAGGGGTAAATCCCTGAGGCCATAGGGGAGGAAAGCCGCCCCTTCTGTAATTTTATCGATGTGTTCACGCTTAATGTTAATGGACTTAAACTGAGGTCATAGAAAGTTTGGTTGGAGTGGTTTTTAAGGCGGTTTGATGTTGACATATGCTTTTTTGCAAGGCATAATCACTGGGGCTGTAGTGTGTTGAGGGTGATGAAAGGATATCGGTAATGTATGTAAACAGTGGTTGGCAATTGAAAGGTGGGGGTAGAGAGTTGGCGGTAAAGGGACCAGCCCCTTGCGTGTCAGCGGTTGGGAAGAGGGGGGGGGGTGCGGAGGTCGTGAGGGTGGTGGCGTCTGGCGGTGAGAGTCGAGTTAGTTTCGTGGGAGTTTACCATGCAGCAACTAGTTATATCAGGGTGTAATATTAAAATTAGATTTTGTCAGAGAGGTATTGCTGTATCATTGAGAGGTTTGCCTGCTATAATCAGTAAGAGGAGGGGTGATTGGGAATTGTGTGGTTAGGAGTGGTGAATGTCGAACGAGAGGGCGGGTTGTGTGCTGAGTGTGCGGAGGGATGTATTGTGAGATATTGGGGTGTTGATGTTGTGGTGGGGAGGGCGGGGTTATAGTGAGCATACGTTCGTCCGTAGGTAGGGGATATGAAGCGCGATTAGACGAATTTATATTAAGCAGGGTATAGATGTTGTCAGAGGGTGCAAACCTCCGATGTGGGGTTTTCTGACACAGAGCGGTAATATGCCAGATTTGATGTGGGATGAGTGGTGCGTATTTATTTGGTACTGGAAATTAAATGTAAGGCTTCTTAAGGAGGAGGGGGAGGGGCCTTTTTCAGTGATTGGTGGTTGCCTTTTGGGAGGCTAGGGACAGGGAGATAGTTTCTGTTAGATGGTGGGAAATGCAGGCAAAACCGGGAATAGCGAATTTTTTAAGGTTAGGGGACGGAAGGGAGGCGAGGTGGCGTTTTGGGTTGCAAAATTATCTGGAGGGACAGTTGCAAGATTGTTATGTTGGGGAGGTGGTAGGAGGGATGACTGGACAGTCTGCGGAGCAGGATCGCTGAAATACACAATGATAGGTTTGATGCAATTAGGGTTAGGCGGGGTTAGAGGATGTATTGTGGGTGATAACCGTCTGGGTTTGTTTTAACGAAAATTTTAGGGACCGACAAGTGTAAACCACCATTCTAAAATTTGGGAGAAAAGCCCTGGGGGGAGGGTATCCAGTGGGCCCGAGTCCTATCCAAACGGAAAGTATAGTCTCTAGCTGATAGTTGGTTTAGGAGAAATGGAGTTGGAGGGAGGGGGGTTCCGGGGAGGGTATTTTTAAAAGGGGGTTCCCATAGCGTTTAAGTGAGCAGGATAGAGTGGGGTTGGAGGTTGGTATAAGTGAGGTTGAGGTGGAAGAGGCAGTTTTCGGGATGAGTACCGGGAAAACACCAGGGATAGACGGTATACCAAATGATTTTTATAGAGCACATTGGGGTGTATTAGGCAGTGCTTTGTTAGGCTATTGGATCATATGTTAACTAGTGGGTGTCATAGTTTTGGTGCCAAAGAAGAGGGGGGGAAGAGAGTTGAGTGCTTACCGAGCAATATCTTTGATGTGTGCAGATTACAAGGTTTTTGCAAAAATTTTGGGTAATAGACTGAAGAAGGTCATGGGGTCGGTGATACATGGGGGACAATTTGGTATCCCGGGGAGGAGTATGCGGGTAGGTCATGGACGTATTCGGGATTTCCTTGAGGGTAGTAGTAAGGGAGGTATTCTAGGTCTGGATTGGGAGAAAGCTTATGATTATGTGGATAGGGACTTTTTGTTTGAGAGTATGGTGAGAATTTGGTTTTGGAGGGAGGGTGGTTGGATGGTGAGGACATTGTATGAGAATGCATCGATGAGAGTACAGGTAAATGGTAGGTTGGGGAGTTCAGTAAGCATGGGGAGGGGTTTAAGGCAGGGGTGGGCCACTCTCCCAAATACCTTTGCTTTTATGCAGAAGCCTTCTATGTTTCTGGTTGATGGGGGGATGGGAAGGTGGGGGGGAGAGGTGGATTTTGTGGGAATATTGTTGGTTATGTAGATGATACAACTGTTTTTACTTAATGAGATAGAAGATTTAAGTAAAGTGGGGAAAGGGGAATTGAGATTTTGGAATGCTACTGGGATAGAGTTAATAAGCAGAAATCACGGTTGCTGGAGGTAGGCAATTGGGTAGGAGGGACCTTGGGGGAGGAGTTTGGATTGATAACTGTAGATAGGCTAAAGATTTTGGGATTTTGTTTTTTAGCAGATGTACAGGAGAAGCAGGAGGGTTAATTCAGAAATGGTAATGGACAGAGCTTTGAGTAGGGTCGGAGTCTAAGGGCCGGGGATGTAACCTTGCATCAAAGGGGTTTTGGTGGTAAATA
>NW_026503729.1:0-10176 GCF_026875155.1 Cherax quadricarinatus
GGGTTCCCTTTATTCAAAATCTTTATTTAAAATTTCATGCCCAGTAACAACACAGACGACTTTCTGTTGGACAGGTAACCTTTAATCCAGCAGAGAAGCTATCCTCCAACATCCATTCTGGCAAGTTCACTAATGATTACATGTCGGTTGGCTACATCAAAAGCGGATTTAAGGTCAAGGAAGGTAGTGTATGAGCAGTCAGTGTGCAGAGTGAGAAAGGTGGTAATGCAATGATGCACACTCCTTCCTTGCATGAAGCCATGCAACCGGGGAGACAAGAATTGCTTAATTCTGTGCATAAGACGATTAAGAATCATCCTTTCGAATGTTTTACACAAGCTGCTAGTAAGGGATATTGGGCGAAATGAGTTTTGTTGATTGAGCTTCGGAATGGGAATAATGAGGCTATTGATCCATGATTTAGGGAGCTCCCCAGTGACATAGCTCATGTTATATAATTCAAGTAAAAGATTACCTGGTACTCGACACAGCAATCTTAGTATGTTGTAAGTAATACCATCCTCACCAGGCGACGTGGAGTTGCCCTTAGTTAGTGCTGCATCAAGTTCATAATTAGTGAAAGGAATGTTGCAGTCATCTGCCTTGCTGAGCATAAAGCAAACAAGTATCTCCCTTGCATCATATTTGTCCATTAATTTCGCCTGTGTGGTACTAGGAAGACTGTCATAGCTAGATGTAGTAGCCCAAGCACTGACTAATTCATTCGCCCTATGCAAGGGATGAGGGTGCGCGATCTGCCCAGTTCTGTTACCCTTAATTCTATTTATGTCCCTCCATGCCCGGCTAAGTGGGGTGTGAGCATTGAGACCATTGACAAATTGTTCCCAGTCTGTTTGCCGCAGCTCTGTCATACGCTCTCTGGCAGCAGCAAGGGCAGTTTGGAAGAGGCTCAGCATTTCAGGGGTACGATGGTTTCTATAGGCTAGGCCTAGTCTGCGAGCAGTATGTTTCAATGTTCGAAGTTTAGAATCATTGTAATAGGTATGGTTTTTATAAGACTTATGATTATTATGGAAGTCATTTGGATTTAGAGTAGTAGGAGGTTTCAGAGGCGGCTCTAAGAAGTTCTGAATACTCCTCACAAGGTCATTGTTAAAAGTCTCGACAGAGGTAATGCAAGACACAAAAGCATTGGAAACTCTCAGTTTGGTAATCGTAATGGCAATCAACTGTTGTCACTGTTAAACAGTCATGATAATGTGCAAATTGTAGGTGACCTTGAACCCACACATATCTATGGAGGTGTCTGTAGTGATACTGGTCCTGTGGAGAGCAGCAGCAGGATAATACTGCACCACCTCTTGGGGCCCTTAACAACAACAACAGTTTGGTGTGTGTCATGGGCGCCAACACATGGTGTGTGATTCTCTCCTACTATATCCATTTATCAGTGATGCAGATTACATGGTGAGTTTAAATATGTGGCCTGTAGTTATAACTTTTCTCTTGACATATGCAAGACATCACCATCCCTGTAGAAGCAGTTATTAGATGTACTAGTCATTATATTTTGTTGTTGCAGAAGTACTATGAAAGATTCGATGTTCATAAAAGCCGAGAATAAGGCCGGGGTTTTTCTATCACAACAATTTATTGAACTTAGAATCCGGGGCTACCTGGTGGTGATCCTGCGCTAGACTACATCACACATGGAGCGTTTACTGATACCTGAGAGGCTAGACTGTGACCCCCAGCTTATCAACGCTGCTCAGGAAATGGAGGCACGGTTTTTAAGACTTTAGAAAACGTCTTGGGACCCTTCCTAAGAAGATCTAGATAAACTAAGTCTGCTTACTTCAATGTTGGTGTCACCTAAAGATATATGAGGCTATTCTGAGGGTAATACCTACGAACTGCCTATCAAAACCCTCAAGTCTCAGTATATTAAACCTAACAAAATGAAAATCTTTTGCACGCTATCGCCTGCAACTCGCCGCCAGCAGATTGATGATCCTTAGAGGAATACCTTCAAGCACTGAAAAATTTTAGGTAAGGACTGTCACTTCCAAGCAGTTGACAGCTGCTCAGTATTGTGAAGAGTCCATCAGGATGCTTTTATCAGTGGCCGGCAATCCACCAATAAGAAGGCAGCGTTTATTGGAGGAATAAACTCTCCGACTTAGCCCGCGGCCCTTTGACCAGCAAGAGCTCTAGAGTCAGCCCAGAAAATTCCTGAAGTATAACAGTACCACCACCTTCTCGAGTGGTAGTGCTAGCAATCTGACCAAGACTCTGCCAATTAAGTTAACTGTGGAACCTGCCTCAGGACAGCAGCAGCAGGTACGGTGTGTTTCTTTGTGTTTTTCAAGACATCCCACGTCCAAAGTGTCCTCTCGGGAAGCAATGTGCCATATAGCCACAAGAACGTTCACTTTGCTAAAGTCTGTCGTGCGAAATGCATCAAAAGAGCTATGCCTCCACACATTCCAGTGATCATGCGACTTAGCAACAGTGACTTCTGCGCTACTCCCAATCACTGTCCAAAGCAGTTGTGAAAGTATTCATCAAACGGAAGAGAAGTAATGGGCTTAGGGATAGGGCAGCTCAGAGATTTTCATCAACCTTGACTTGTTAAACACCACGCTTGACTGTACATCACTCATCAGGTACCTTTCCATGCATCAACATCTCTCGCTATTCTGACCGTACCTGAGCTTACACTGGAGATAGTTTCCGGGGGTCAACGCCCCCACGGCCCGATCTGTACCGGGCCTCCTGGTGATCAGAGGCCGATCAACCAGGCTGTTGCTGCTGGCTGCACGCAAACCAATGTACGCGTGCCACAGCCGGCTGATCAGGAACTACCTTAGGTGCATTTTGTCCAGTGGCCAGCTTGAGACTGCCAGGGGTCTGTTGGGGAATCCCCCTTATGTGTGCTGAGGCAGTTGAACCGTTTCGGTGGCCCTGTCACTTATTGTAATGGACTCTTAACCGGCTAGAGACAACACCCCTAGCTTTTATTGGGGGATGGTGCATCGTCTGCAAGTCTTTTGCTTTCGTAGTGAGTGATTTTTCGTGTGCAAGTTCGGTACTAGTCCCCTCTAGGATTTTGCCAGGTGTATATATAATCATGTACTCTCCTACTGCTTTCCCAGGGAAATACAGGTTTTTAGGAACCTCAAGTGCTCCCAATAATTTGAGGTGTTTTGATCTCCGTTATGCGTGCCGTGAAAGTTCTCTGTACATTTTCGAGGTCGCAAGTTCACCTGCCTTGAAAGGTGCTGTTAGTGTGCAGCAAAGGTTAATTCAGCCCTAGATAGAACAATGTGACCTGAAAGAGGGGCATCATGGGCTGTTGGCCTTCCCTATTTGAAGGTTCTCATACCATCCGGTCATTTTTTCCTAGCAGATGCGATTGAATACAATGGTGATGGTCTTGAAAGGTGAGATCCTCCGACATGATCTCTCCAGGTCCTGTGACGTTGGTGTTTCGCGCTATTGTGTGGCCCAGAATTTGTTTGGTACTCTGATGAAGATGAATTTCCTCCTTGTTTACCATATCTGATAAGTGAAATTCTCATCGTGTGAACTTCATATTTGTTCTGCAGCCCACTGAAAGCTTGTTGATGTCCGCCTGAGCGTTGCAGTGGTCTGCAATGGAAGACACTGTCATGCATATTCGGTGTCATCTGGCAAAGGAGACACGGTGCTGTGGCTGACATCCTTGTCTATGTCGATATGAGGATGAGGGCACAAGATGGGAGGCGAGTACTGTGCCTTGTGGAACAGAGCTTTCTCCGTAGCCTGCCTCGGAACTTTACTCTGTTGACGACCTACGCTCTGTGTTCTGTAGTTAGTTATTTTAATATGTTTATTATGCATTCACACATACCCATGCCTGTAGTCGTAGTCAATAGATTACAGAGGTACTTAATTGAGGTCCAGGGACTGCCTCAAGTTTTGATAGCTGAGGCAAGTTACGAGAGTACTGAATTCACAATTTACAAAGGTAATGAACTCTCAATTTACAAAGTAATGACCTCCAGGTAGGTCAAGTCACAATCATGACAGCTACAAAGGTATTACAGAGTAACAGAGGTACACATGGGTCCAGGGACCGGGCTCCAAAGTTTGGATGCTGAACTAGGGACCAAGGTAATGAATAACTCACAAGTACAAGGTAATGAGCTCACAAGAATACAAGGTAAGAATACAGTAAGAATGTTACTTACCGTTTATACATGGCTGCAAGCATGACAATTATAGAGTAATGAGCAATTCACACTGCCACACCCGTCACAACGGTAAGTGAGTTTATTGGTGCAAATACTTGATTTGCTGAGTCTCTCCTCTCTCCACACACACATACAAATTCATACACACACACACATAAACCCACAAACACACACACACACACACACTACAACCTCATACACGCACACGCACACACACGCAGACACACACACACACACCAACTCATAGACCCACCACACTCATACACACAACACACAACTCATACTCCACCACACACACACACACACCCACACACACACTCACACACACACACCACACACACTCAACACTCACACACATTCACCCTAAATACACACACACACACACACCACACACACACCACAACACAACACACGGACTCGAACCCCCGCAACCTCAACTAGGTGAATACATGCACATATGTTGGTAATGCTTTATTTACAGCGACAAATAGGGTAATTCTCCAATGAATGGTCTGTAATATACCCACTGTGGATAAATACTTAGCCTATTCTTGAACCTTTGAGGGATTAGATTAGATTTTGCCACCGGAAGTGGGCTAGTTTATTGTGCCACCCCCTTATCCATCCTGTGGACGGTAGCGCGAGAGCATATTGATACACAAAAGTGCCTAGGAACTAGCCCAAAGGGTTAACAGAATACATTGATTTTATCTACATAGCTATAGTTCACATTATCTGTTACAAAGCAAATTTAGGGAAATTGTGCTTAGGATATCTGGTATCTTATTTTCATTAATAAGATATCTTGACATGTCCATAGGTTATTATACTGTCCTTGTCTCTGTATTCCTCAAAAAGTGGACAATTAATCACAGAGGGTTCAGAAGTGAACATAGCCTGATCACATAATTTACATTAGTTTGATCATCACTGTGTGTCTCCCAAACTGCCAGAATACTTTCTGTAACCAAGCCTAAGCCTGGCCACTACAACATCAGTCAAGTCTGTTCACATGCAAGTTGTCCAAAAACATACCTTATCTACGTTCATGTTATCATAGTGGGTTATAGATCTACTCAGGCTTCTAAAACTGCTGCATCCTATAACAACATTTTCATTATTTACTTCTCATCCTAATATTATCCTAATGCTAGACCAAAGTTATACCAAAAGTTATATTCCTACATTCTCCTTCTCGATACTCGGCTGGCTAAACATAGCAACTTATCATGAGAGTAATCCAATGTGTATGGATCCATAGCAAGTGTACATTAATTCCTTGTCCTAATTGTTTGAGTATCTATACTGGCTTCCCCATGAGCATGGTGTTGGAGTCCATTATATGAGCCCAAGAGCCTTCAATGATGACATAGAATCAGTAATGATGGATAGAGTCAAGCTCAGTGTCATAGGTTAGCTTTAGCGCCATTAGGATTGCAAAACAATTCAGTTTGCATGTAACGCCCAGTTGTTAATTCTTATGCATAACTACACAAAGTTATTATGTTTCTGAACTAGGAGGTTGGCAACAAGAGCAGATGGCAAGCCCCGCCAGAAGACTCTGTTTAGAGCCATCCAGTGTATATATCTTGTGATAACTTGTTACTACGCAGCTAGGTGAGAATTTCTTCCTTCTTGAGCAGTTTGCTCTAACAAGAGATGTAAGGAAGGGATTACTCAGCAAGAGCTGCTGGGGGAACTTGTAGTATGTGATAGTAAATGAACACTTCTTCCATGGAGGGGGGAAATGCTCTTTTGCCTACAGGGATACAGTTTCATGCAGGTGGATAAAACTGAATCAGGTGCACGTTTTTCTCACAATCCATCTTAGCTTCTGTGAGAATTTTTACCTCTAGACACTTGGTAAGATTCACTGACAGTGCGGTTCGTTTCTCAACATTTCTAATGTGAAAAGTGTGCAGAACGTATTTCCACCTGTCTCATTGCACACACCTCTATCTATTTGAAACCACTTTTCTTGATCTAAAATCTGCATTTGATATTTGCGAACCAGAACCGTTATACTAAATGAACTAGCCAAATTGATATTGGCGGTAGCATACTCTGCTGGAATAATAGGTATTACCGGTCAAATAGAGTAATCCTCTGTCCTTACCAAGGCGCAGAAGTGATTTCGAACGAAAATCTCTTTAGGTACAACCGCTGGGAGGAGTTCTTAGTCCCATGCGCATTTAATATTCTGGAGTAATGCTCTCCTAAATGCCCTACCTGCCTCACCTAAACATATTAGCTATAAGCTAGTGGCGGATGAATCATGATCCATACAACAGGCATAAGAAGATGAATCCCATACTTAATGAAGTTCATGCAATTTGTAATCGACTAGGCCTCATAATATCTCCTGTATAACTAGATATTACAGCAAACGACATCCCCCCCCATCTATTTGCAGGGTGAAATCATTAGCTACGTTAAAACTTACAGATATCTTGGTGTAGATGTACCCTTTAACAAATCCATTTATACCACAACTAAACAAGAAATGTAAAGCTAGGCTAAATGCTCTCAAAGCTGTTGCTGGCTGTGGCTACCCAGGTTTTCCCATGGCCTGGATGTTTTGTATCTTTTTGTCCCCTTTAGATGGTATGCCTGGCAATTTAAGTTATAGCACAGTCTTTCCTGTACTGAAGAGGTACACAGTTCAGGGTGAAAAAGCTTACAGGAAGGGAGTTTGCATTTTCCTGTTGTCATATGGGCATGGCATTTCCTAGGGTGGTCATAGTTGCACGTCCCATCTGTTTTTCCAGATTTCCATGCCAGCAGATACCGAGTGCATAGTATGTGCACAGGCTTGGTTTCCGTTTGCCTTGGGTTTTGTGACTGTATTCCCTGTTGGTGCATGTTTCCCTGTCTTACTTCTATCCTCTCCTAGCACCAACAATGGAGCTCCCACCATTTGTTTTTGGTAATATATCCTCACTATTGCTAGTGGAGTCCTCTTGTTGCTATTTCCTGCGGTATTTCTAGTTTGCAATATTGGTTTTATCTTATCTTTGACTACACTTGTTTCCCTACTATGCTCCTGTCCCCTATGAGGTCATTTATATGTATTCCTTTCTGCGTATAATTCCCGACTACCTGGACAAAATCTCCAGCTTCACCATTACTGTCTCCCAGGACAGCATCTCCAGCTTCCCATACTGTCTCCCAGGACAGCATCTCCAGCTTCACCATTACTGTCTCCCAGGACAGCACCCCAGCTTCACCATTACTGTCTCCCAGGGACAGCACCTCCAGCTTCCCCATTACTGTCTCCCAGGACAGCACTATCAGCCCCCCATTTACTGACTACCAGGACATCATCTCCAGCCTTACAGTTTCTGACTACATGGCCAGTATCAAGGGCAGTACCATTCAGCCCGGACTTTTTATGTTCCCATCTGTTGTAGAAAGCTTCCAGGTTTTCTAGAAAGCAGCTTTGATGTTGACCTCTTTTAATACCCTTGTGATTTTAGTCCACAGATTTATCTCATTTGGGCATACCCAAAAACACTTCCCTGTTTTAATACTGCTTGTAGCTAGTTCTGCTTAATGAGTTGAGAGCATTTATGGATGACAGAGAATCAGTTACAATTAAACTGTCAATCTTTGATACATAGATGCATTTCAGTGCAAGGAGTATGGCAAACAGTTCTGTCTGAAGGGTAGAGGCCCAATTATTGATGCGTGCTCCAATTTCTTTAAGAGAGCCATCACTCTGTACGACAACAGCAGCACTACCAGCTGCACCAGTGGATTGGTGAACAGAACCATCAGCGTAAATAATTTGCAAGAGTATGTGCTGTGTGACTAAGTTATCAATACAGCTTAAGGCCTCATGTTTGGCTTCAAGGCGAAGTTTTGGTTGTGATTTTAGAAGTAGTTTGGGGGGAAATGGAGGAATGGTAGTTTGGAATGGGGTAATATTCCATGGAGCGGAGAAGTGCCGCTGTTGCCTTACTTGACATAGATCATGTATCTGATTCATGCGGAGGTTGAGAAACGAACCAGATACTGTCACAGTGAATCTTACCAAGTGTCTAGAGGTAAATACACACAGATCTAAATGGATTGTGAAAACGTGCAATTGCATTAAGTTTTATAACCTGCATGAACTGTATCACTGTAGGCAACAAGAGCATTTCACCCCTCCATGGAAGATGTGTTCATTTAATATCACATACCTACAAGTTCCTCCCAAGAAGCTCATTGCTAGTAATCCCTTCCTTAAATCTCTTGTTAGAGCAACTGCTCAAGAAGAAATTTCTCACCTAGCTGGTAGTAACAAGTTTTCACAAGTTATATACACTGATGGATCTAAACAGGAGTCTTCTGGCAGGGCTGCATCTGCTCTTGTTGCCACCTCCCTAGTTAAGAACGATAATAAATTTGTTGAATTAGGCATAAGAATTAACAACTGGGGGGTCTACACTGCAAACTGAATTGTTTGCAATCCTAATGGCGCTAAAGCTAACTATGACACTGAGCTTGACTCTATCATCATTACTGATTCTATGTCATCATTGAAGGCTCTTGACTCATATAATGACTCCAACAACATGCTCATTGGGGAAGCCAGGTATAGATACTCAAAAATTAGGGACAAAGGAATTAATGTACAATTGTTATGGATCCCATCACACATTGGATTACTCCTTCATGATAAAGTTGATATGTTAGCCAAGAAGAGTATCCAGAAGGAGAACGTAGAATATAACTTTGGTATAACTGTGTCTAGCATTAGGAATAATATTAGGAGAGAAGTAAATAATGAAAATGATTGTTATAGGAATGCAGTTAGAAGCCTGAGTAGATCTATAACCCACTATGATAACATGAACGTAGATAAGTATGTTTATGGAGCAACTTGCAATGTGAACAGACTGACTGATGTTGTAGTGGCCGGGCTTAGGCTTGGTTACAAGTACTTCTGGCAGTTTGGAGACACACAGATGATGATCAAACTAAATGTAAATTATGTGATCAGGCATATGGTCACCTCTTGAACACTATGTGCTTAATTGTCCACTTATTGAGGAATACAGAGACAGACAGTATAATAACCTATGTGACATGTCAAGATATCTTATTAATGAAAATAAGATACCAGATATACTAAGCAAATTTCCTAAATTTGCTTGTAACAGATAAGTGAACTATAGATATGTAGATATAAATCCATATGTATTCCTGTTAACCTTTGGGGCCTAGTTCCTAGGCCTTTTGTGTATCCATATGCTCTCGCGCTACCGTCCACAGGATGGATATGGGGTGCACAATAAACTAGCCACTTCGGTGGCAAAATCTAAAAAAAAATCACCACTGTCGATCAATTTTTGGTCATCAGGCTTGGGGTCAGTAAGTAAGTTTATTCAGGTATACACAAATACAGTTACATAGATTATCATACATAGCATATCATACATTATTGTCTGTTATCAGAAACACAGATATTTCACTGTCTTCTGGGAGCCAGTACCATAAAAATCTCGTTAGAGATCTGCATGGACAATAAAGACAACTTGAGCACACCCAAACAACTATTGAATGCATATTTGCAATGCAACATCCCCCAACTGAAAAGCAGAGGTGCCATGAGTGCACTAAGAGATAACACAATAAGTGTCAGGGGCCCAAGATTGCATACAGCCAGCAGTAAGTGCCTGGCTGATTAGGTCCTGATCACAAGGCTTGGTCACATGGTAATTAAATTCAAGTCATTATACAGTACAGAGTACAATACCGACATTAAATATTGGGGCTGTTTGGCTCACTGAAAGTGATACCCATCACTTTGGGAGGGGCTCCTGATTCATGGAAATGTGTAAATTTTCCTCCTGAATTAATCCTGATAACCTCCAATTTCCCAGGCTTTTTATGGCCGCTGTGGGTTTAGAGCTACTCAGTAACAATGCTGTTGTAAGGGTTATTTTGAGGATGTAAGTAACCTCTCCGTTCTGATGGACAAATCCAAATAAGT
>NW_026503731.1:0-18473 GCF_026875155.1 Cherax quadricarinatus
TGAAAAATTTACCCAAAATTCAACGAAAAGTTGGCACGATGCTGATACAAAAAATAAATTTGTAAGAAACAAAGAACATGGAACAATACACAAATCATTTAATACAATCCAGTAACAGTGACAATTGGCAGTAAAATCCCTATAAATCACTTTTCAGAGGAAATAGAAACATATAAATTTTGCTTTGGGGTGTTCGGATACGAAATTCCCTGAAAAAAATAGAGGGTTTACAGATTCACCCCCCCTTTCCCCGAATACCATGATCTTAAATAAAAGGCCTATTATATCGTCTCAGCAAGCATAATAATCCTAAAAATAGTTACACAAAAAAATGAGAAACGATACTATTACACAGTCAGCATACCACTTGAAATTTAGTTAAAAATTGGCAAGTAACATGTCATCACTAAATGGTAATTACAGCCATTCAGTCCCAGGATAACAAAAAATATTAAACCACCTCGGTCAGGAGGTACTGCAAATAGACAACAAAGAAATCATATAAACATTCTATTTTTGAAAAACAAAAACAAAATATTGATTTTTAGGGGGACTAATCACAGAGTCGAATGTAGTGTTTGAAAGCATCACAGAGACCCATAGGAAATATGGTTTGTAGCTCTCACAGAGAGCTAACAAACCATTTTCAAGTAGCCATATTTCATAGTGAAATATGGTACTTGAGCATAATCTTAGAAAAAACAAAAGACCACACAGGAAGGGAGGATGGCTGGAGGGGGTTTTAACATAAGTGTCCCTCATTGGCAATAGTTACTTAGCACCTAAATGATGCATCAAAGTTTTCCGCAGTTAAAAAAAAATAAATTTTTTATTCAAAATCAAATATAAAGTTTTAAAATACGACTTCTCAAAGTTATGACTAGCTATTAAAATCGAGGACTGTCTTCTATTCTGGTGATTTTACTTTCTCGTCTAAACAAAAGAATGAAGTAAAAATTTAAAAAAACCCCAGGGTTATTTTGATGAACAGTACGCATAAACCACAATTAAGATGATAATTTGACTACGTTGGCAAATAGTAAACCCCGAACCGGGATAAGAAAAACCAGTTAACCGAACATTCACAAATAATGAGGAACTTTTAAGGAACATAACAAATATCCCAACACAGAAGCTTGGGACCGCAGCCATACTGAAGTTCAGCCCTTTAATACACATTGATCTAGAGAAGAAAACGAAAACAGTATGGGATGTATTCAACAAATTTAACTACAGTAATAAATACATTAGTGGCTCCAAGAATATCATGACCTTACTGAAATAGCAGAAAAGACAATACGAGTATCATGAACTTAAACTAATTTCAAAAGGATAAGCTCAACAGTAAGTAAATTTGCTGATGACACCAAATAGACCGTCCAATTCATTCTAAAGAGGAATAAGAACACTCCGGGATGATTTGAATGACTGATGCAGTGGTCGGAGAAGTGGCAGATTTCAGAGTAATATAGACAAATGTAAAGTTCTAAATGTTGGACAGGAAAATAACCATTTCCACATATAAACTAAAATAATGTAGATCTTAATGCTACTGATTGCGAAAAGGATTTAGGAGTTCTGGTTAACAGTAATCTAAAACCAAGACAACAGTACATTAATGTTAGTAATAAAGCTAACAGAATTCTTGGCTTCATATCTAGAAGTAAATTAATAGAAGTCCTCAGGTTGCTCTTCAACTCTATATATCCTTGGTTAGGGCCTCATTTAGACTATGCTGCTCAGTTCTGTCACCGTATTACAGAATGGATATAAATGTCTGGAAAAAGTACAGAGGAGGATGACAAAGTTGATCCCATGTATCAGAAATCTTCCCTATGATTGAGGGGTATAAATGGAAAACAGGAATAAATAAAGGGGATGTAAATAGGTGCTAAAAATATCCCGCCAAGACAGGATCGCAGCAATGATTTCAAGTTGGAAAAATATAGATTCAGGAAGGATATAGGAAAGCACTGGTTTGGTAACAGAGTGGGGGATGAGTGGAACACACTCCCCAGTACCCTCATAGAAGCGGGAAAAAAGTTGTGAGTTTAAAATGGTTGATAAATACACGAGTGGGGGTGGGTAGGTGTGAGTTGGACCTGACTAGCTTGTGCTACTAGGTCTGATGCCGTGCTCCATCGTTAAAGGGAAATGACCTGACTAGGGGGGTCATTGGTCTAAGCCGGGGGTGACATGGACCTGTTTCGCATGGGTCAGTAGGCCTGTTAAGAACATAAGAACATAAGAACGAAGGAACACTGCAGAAGGCCTACTGCCCCATGCGAGGCAGGTCCAAGTCTCCTACCGGTCTTAAGCCAATGCACCCAACCTAGTCAGGTCAGGTCACATTGACTTAAGGGAGGAACACGGCAACCGACCTGGTAGCACAAGCTAATCAGGTCCAACTCACACCCACCCACACCCACTCATGTATTTATCCAACCTATTTTTAAAGCTACATAACGTTCTGGCCTCTAGGACTGTACTTGGGAGTTTGTTTCACTCATCCACAACTCTATTACCAAACCAATACTTTCCTATATCCTTCCTGAATCTGAATTTTTCCAACTTAAAACCATTGCTGCGAGTTCTGTCTAGGCTAGATATTTTCAGCACACTATTTACATCCCCTTTATTTATTCCTGTCTTCCATTTATACACCTCAATCATATCCCCCCTAATTCTACGTCTTTCTAGAGAGTGCAGATTCAGGGCCCTTAGTCTATCCTCATAGGGAAGGTTTCTGATACATGGGATCAACTTTGTCATCCTCCTTTGTACATTTTCCAGAGAATTTATATCCATTCTGTAATAAGGTGACCAAAACTGTGCAGCATAATCTAAATGAGGCTCTAATGTTCTTAGAAGTGTACTTGGGACAAATACCATCAGTAAAAAAGAAAGAGACGATGTAAGTTAGACAGAGAGAGACGCTTCCTCTACAAGCATTGATAAAGAATCTCTGAACTTCTTAATTTGCCAGACTTTTTGAAGAGCAACAAGAAATACTGGCTAGAGATAGAAACCACTGTGATGAAAGTGAGTGAATCAGAGTCCAGCAGAGACCAAGGCAGCAAAAACCTATTTTCAAAATTGAAAGAAACCCAAAAATATTGTGTTTATATGGAAAATCCAGTTCACGAACCATGTCCAGTACTGAATCTTTGCTTAATGGAATTGCAACTTAAACCGAATTGATGAAATGTAAAGATGACTTGATGAAGCCTATGCCATAACCCTCAATTTTGACCCTTTCACATTCTTATTATATTCAGCATTTATATGTGTGAACCATGTTTGGTTAATGTCTTGGTTAATGTCTGGGTTTAAATTTGGTTGGTTAAGTCTTGGTTAATGTCTGGTAAGTCTTGGTTAATGTCTTGGTTAATGTTGGTTAATGTTTGGTTAATGCAGTAACATCCAAGCTTCCTACACATGTAATTAATTTTTAACTCATTTTTCTTGTTTCTAACTTCATGATTATTTACGTAACATGGACTAAGAAAGTATTTCTTCACTATTCTCTTGTATTTCTTTTCTTGCCTAGTAGAATTGTTGCTAGTATCAGTTACACAGTTTCATAACTCTGTTATGTACGTCCTTCATCACAATCTCCAGGGACGTACACCTTATACTTAACTTTGTGTTTTCGTTGTGCAGATCACATTTTTCTCACATTTTCAGTCGTAATACTTTCCTGCTCACCAGTTTGCTGTAACTGCAGTAACTGTATCTTCTTCCTAGGTTCCTCCAGCTGTGCCTTCACCTGACGACACTAGTTGCCTAATTTCATTACATTTAGATTTTAGCTGCTAGCTCCTTACATTTCAATAGCATTCACCGTGAAAATTCCCTAAGAACGTCTTCGTAACACAGGTCAACTCATTACTAACACAGGTCAACTCATTACTAACACAGGTCAACTCATTACTAACACAGGTCAACTCATTACTAACACAGGTCAACTCATTACTAACACAGGTCAACTCATTACAACACAGGTCAACTCATTACTAACACAGGTCAACTCCATTACAACACAGGTCAACTCATTACTAACACAGGTCAACTCATTACTAACACAGGTCAAATCATTACTAACATGGGTCAACTCATTTACTAACACAGGTTTAACTCATTACTAACACAGGTCAACTCATTACTAACACAGGTCAAAATCATTACTAACACAGGTCAACTCATTATTAACACAGGTCAAAAATCATTACTAACACAGGTCAACTCATTACTAACACAGGTCAAAATCATTACTAACACAGGTCAACTCATTACCAACACAGGTCAACTCATTACTAACACAGGTCAAACTCATTACTAACACGGTAAAACTCATTACTAACACAGGTCAACTCATTACAAACACAGGTCAACTCATTACTAACATAGGTCAACTCATTACTAACACAGATCAACTAAATACTAACACAGGTCAACTCATTACTAACACAGGTCACTCATTACTAACACAGTCAACTCATTACTAACACAGGTCAACTCATTACTAACACAGGTCAACTCATTACTAACACAGGTCAACTCATTACTAACACAGGTCAACTCATTACCAACACAGGTCAACTCATTACTAACACAGGTCAACTCATTACTAACACAGGTCAACTCATTACTAACACAGGTCAACTCTATTACTAACACAGGTCAACTCATTACTAACACAGTCAACTCATACTAACACAGGTCAACTCATTTCCAACACAGGTCAACTCATTACCAACACAGGTCAACTCATTACCAACACCGGTCAACTTATTACCAACACAGGTCAACTCATTACCAACACAGGTCAACTCATTACCAACACAATTCAACTCATTACTAACACAGGAGAGTGTCATCTGTCCATCACGAGGTACGGAACAATCTGATCAGGTTTCTCTATCCTTCCTGATGTGAGTGAGTCACAGTCATTATAAACAGCATAAGCAACCAGGCTGGAGAAGTACAATACCAACCACATTATGTACAGTCCAACAACGAATGAAATGCATAACTTGTAATAAGGAAAGTATACACCAGTGACACTTCTTTTAATTTACTTAGGTGTTCTATCATATTTATATTCGTATTCTACATAAGTTCTTATATATATAATTATCACAGCCATTTCTCCGGGACAGTACGTCATGATATTTGATCAATGGATTGTAGTGTTTAACTTCTGATACACCAATTTAATGACTGCAGACACGCACTGACACATAATAAACAAATTAAAACGCTGGTACCTCTCCAGAAGCTGGGCCTAGTGTGTGACTTTGAGAAGTTGAGAGTGTTTATTACGACCAGCGGTGTACCACTCTCACCTATATTTACATCAACAAAAGTGTTTTTCAAAGTGAAAAAGTGTATACTTTGGTGTGCTTGGTAGCATTGGGCATACATAGTAACGCGTGTGTAAGTGAGATTGTTTAGGTACTGGTTCATCTATCTACAGCTGCACACTTATGCTTGCATACATGTATAACATAGTAATGTGTGAGTTACCCAGGATGGACCAAGGAAGTCAACCAGAGTGATTTATCTCATTGTCATTGTAACATTACCTATTTTTTTTTTTTTTTTTTTTTTTTTTAGTAATTCTGTTTACAATCTATGGTTGGGGTAAGAGGTTGTCTTCAGCGTTCATTGTGATGTCTGCTATATTATTATTTCAGTGAGGTACATTAGGTGGCCGTAGCCTGAACTACTCAAGTGGAAGTTATCATTTGAACCTCATGTTTAATGTGATGTATGTCAGAATTCTAATTTTATGCTCAATATTACCTACTTTCTCTCTCTCTCTCTCTCTGTTCATCTTTGTAATTTGTGATATGGTGTAAGACCTCGCCTGTACCATCCATTATATCATTATATGTACCATATTATTAACACACATACAAGAGGTTCTGAGTGTTGTTTTTGGTGGGGGTGTGTGTCCGTATTGAGTGGTTGGTGGTTGGGTTGAGTATGGCTGGAGGTGTTCATTGAACTTGAGCACTTGTGTCTTGTGATCTATTTTGGACTTCTGACTTTGTAGTGAATATTTGCTCTTGCATAAGCTATAAGGGAAAGAAAGTTAAGCGAGGAATTCTTGTGTTGTGAGTCTTACACCAGATATCATCACTGGAAAAACATGGCAACTGTCATAGAGGAACCTATTTCTGCAGGTGATGGAAATGATTGATAGCTTCCAGACCTTTAAAAGTAAACAAAAGAGAAAAGTGAGAAAGGGCTAGAGCGTAACGTAGTCAGACTCACTTGATCTTTACACAATGTGATATAAACGTTCTTGGTGCACAGGGGGCTGCAAGAAGTCTTTCTTCAAAGGAAGAATGTGTTAAGCTGAATTCCCTGACAAACCCCGCTGCTGCTTAAGTTGTGCATGGCTAATGGAAGCTGTAAACAAGCATCCTAACTCAAGGATCAATTTAGGAAAAACACACAACTTTGTGTTTGTGGAACGATAAAGAGCGTAAACAATGATCTACTTGTACACCTTATGGGGATATTAAGCTGCTCCGACCTCATTCAGACACTCACCATTTTAAAAAAGGGGTCAGTATCATAATCTTTGGATACCCTCTCTGCATGGAGCATATCATCAAGCCTAAAAGACTTAAAGGAAAATCCCAAATTATTGCCAGTTGGGTGGGTCCTGTGCCCCTCCCCGGAATATCTGGGTGCATGGTTTACGTTTCCTAAACATCGAAGTGTACCTACCCCCTAAACGTAGGTGTTAAAAAATGCCAGCACTATGGCCTGTTGCAGTAGACTGTGGAATACTACATTCTTGGTGTGGTAAGGTGCTGGGAAACATTCCACTAGAGAATGCACAGTAGGCCCTGACAGCCAAAATTTTAAGTGTATTAACTGTAAAGAAGTTGGGGTTACAGTTTCCCACAAGGATGCAGTCAGAACCCAAACAAACCTTCGAGGTAAACCTGATAACAGTCCCTTTTAAAGGTAACTGAGGATGGGGCCATCAGTCTACCACAGCCCCGATCTGAGATGAACCTCTGCCAAAGTGTGCAAGAACACCACCTCACTGCAAACAATTCTGGTGGTACCAGAATGCCTTTACACAAAACCAGTGTGGAGGAGCTAGCCATCCCTGCTAGCACATATGGAACTACTGGTCTGCCACTACAGATCTAGGCTACACCTGAATATGGGGGTGAGTTTGTCATTTCTCCCAATACACACAACTACAACAGTCAGACGGACACCACACAGGTAACCTCCCTGGAAATTGGAGATGAGTCGATGCACAGGACCTACTGCAATGAATGACGAAACAGAGAACACTAATGTAACATGGTACCTGTTAAGGTGTTAGGTGTTAAAGGAAGCACTAACCAGAAGTGCCATCCCCGGAGAGGCATTGGATTGCCTGACCTTCCCTCATTTATAACAAATTTCCCAAAAAAAAAAATTGGCATTTTGAAAAGACCCTAAAAAGTTTAATAAAAAATTTTTAACAGGATGTGCTCTTGGCATGGTTGATGTAAAAAGTGCAGAATCTCCGTTCAGTTTCCAGCAATTTGTGAGAAGAACCCCAAAAAACTTTGCTTCAAAATTGCCTCAAATGGTGCCAAAATGCGAAAAATGCTTAAAAAAAAAAGGGTTTCTAAAGATAAAGACGTACAAACTTGCTATTTTGCTCTTAAGTGTCTGCACACTGCGTAAAAAGCATAATAGTTTTACCATTTATGAGCAAGAGATTGTAATAACTACTACAATGGATACATTACAAATTTTTCATGGAACATTGTTTCCCAAACGGAAAGGGGTTGCCTGACTTACTATATTAGTGAAAACCAAGAATATTGATGTCCTGTTTGCGGGAAATGTAGATTGAAGAGGAGCACCTCCACCAAACTTCCTGGAATGCAGTTATAACCTAAGGGTCAACCAACTGTTGTGTGATGTAGTGTTGTGATAGAAAACGGGCCTTTTTCTAGGTTTTATTGAACTGAATCTTCTAGTTTCTGCAAAAACAAAAAAAATGACTGTACATTAAAAATACTTCTAAGGGTGGTGATGTCTTGATTTGAAAGAAAAAAAGTTAAAACTACGGGCCCACAAATTTAAACTCCCCATGAAATTGATCGTGATAAAGGAAAAAGTAGGAGAGAATCACAACCATGTGTGGTGCCAGACACACCCCAAATTTGTTGTTGTTAAGGGCCCCTAGAGGTGGTGAGTATTATCCTGTTTGTGCTCCCCCCGGAAGTATCACTAAATCCCCCCCTTCTAAAATCGAGACAGTAATCCCCCAAATGTTAGGTGGGCGACGTACACGTCCCGCCTTCTCCCTTGAGCCTCTTCACCAGGTTTTCGTATTTTCCCGGGGGTTTGATTAACTGTGGGCAGAATTCTTTTTCCATGGGGGTAGTCTCAAGGGGTTTTCCAGGGGGGAAAAACGGAAGCATCTTTCACTCTTTTGGGTTTGTATTTGAGATTCAACTAATAGGGATTTAAAGGGGGGCTAAAATGTCTTGAGATACTGTAGTCTCTTCACCATTTTGGTAGCGAATGTGGGCTAATGTGGATTAGCTTGCAGGAGTTCCCTTTCCCATAAAGGTCCGTTTTTACCCTACGGTGACTCTTCGGAGAACGGGTCCAGGATGAATAACCGTGGGGGGAGGCCCCCGTAGAGGAACGACTGAATAGTTGAGGAGTCTTCAGAGGGGTTGATTAGTAGCTGTGCCAGCAGGATTAAAATAGAGTAAAAGAGTTTTAGGTAGGCATTTTGCCAGTGTTAAACAGGTAGATTCGCGCTTTAATGTCATTGAAATGCCCCTATAGTACATTGAACCGCTCACTTGCCATTGCCTTGGGGTTTGTGCTTTTTGTTCTGTGAGGCAATCCTTTGCTAGAAAAAAAACCCCTGAAGTTCGTTACTCATGAACGAGGTCCCCTGTCAAATGGATATAAGCGGGCATAAAAAAAATAGGAACAACTGTGAAAGACAACTAATAACTTGAAGCACCTATTTGACAGGGGAATACAAAGGGAAACCTTGAATATTCTCTCTTGTTAAGGAAATCCCTATTCTGTTTTGTGTTGGTAGAGGCCCTTTGAAATTTATTCAATCTTTCAAAAGGCTGGGTGGATTTTATGAGATGAGTCTTCTTGGGATGAAAGTTTGGCTTGCACTCTCCCAATACTTTGCTTTTGCTCTGTCACTGTCGCCATTTCCTGAGTAGGGCATGTTTTTGATTTGACAAAATGGTACAGGGTGTAACTCCGGGGTGACAAAAACCTTGGGGAGACGAGGTGTTGAAAATCATGACTGCTGTCCACAGGGGGGGACCAGAGAATGTTCAGGTAGAGTTCTTTTGACCGGTGGGTTTTCAAAAAATTCAAAGTCAAAACACGATGTTCCATCCTAAGCGAAATACTTGTCTTCTTTTTTTACTTTTTTTTCCCTTTTGTAAAACATATACATCAGGACCTTTGGTCAGTCCAGGGTGAAATGTCTCCCAGTTAAAAAATCCCCCGTGGCGAAAACGCTTCTATGATGCCTGGGCTTCTTTTCTACAGCAGCTTTAAATTTCTTGATCCTTGAAAAGTTTCGAAAGAAGGTATGGTCGTCCTGCCTGAGAAAAGACTGCAGAAATTGGAAATGTCAGATGCATCCGTTTCCACTTCAAAAGGAGGGACTCATCAAGGGTTTGGAAATACTGATTTTTCAATGTCCTGTTTGGAGTATGGAAAGCGGCTTCTGCTTCCTTTTGCCCGGGAAAATGTGGTAGCACTCAAGGGGCGGACTTTACTTGAATAGTTTTTAGATCCATTGTGAGTAATAAGCAAAGGACCAGAGTTCACGGAGTGACTTTGTTTAAAGGCATTGGAAGTTCCGAAAGGGGTCGTGTCGTTCGGGTCGGGGGAATTTTAAACCTCCTTCCACTCATAACCAAGGATGCTAAGCCTTTTAGTTAAAAAAAGTGCCTTTTCCTCATTTTTAATGTTTTTTTTCTTCTTGGCGGTTTCCCAAAAAACTTATAAAGGTTTGCATTCAGTTCCCCCGGGGTTTTTTCCACAAAGGGAAACTTATTAAAATAGCGTGGGTTTCCCTGATTTGCTTTCCTGAATGAGTGAATCCAAATTGTTGGAAGCGGCCCCTTGGGACCCCAAAAAGGGACTCGGTAAACTGATACGGGCCTCACTAGCTAAAAACGCTGTGTAGGTTTATTTTTCTTCCTTATAGGGACTTGATGTGGGCACTCTGCAGATCAATTGTGCTAAAAACGAGTACTGAGAAATTTTTGTTCACGTATCGTCAATTCGAGGGGGAGGGGCCCCTCAAGAAGTGTAAATTTGTTGATTGTCTGAGTAATCGATAGCATTTCCCCGTTTCCTTAAACCATCTTTAAAACAACAACCTGTGCACGCCAAGGGGAATCACTCGGTTCTATAATACCCTCCTTCAGCACCCTCTGAGTTTTTTCTCAATAACACCGACCCTCATAAGATAGGGGGCCGTGCTTAGTGATTAGGATGGCAATCCGCGGTAAGATTTGCAAACAGCTTTGGTGGGTCTCCCCAAAAAGTGCTAAGTCCACAGCAAAAAGAGGGGGCCCAGTTCACCTCCATTTTTTGGGTGACTCCCAGAGTTCTGAAGTCCTGACCAAGGATAACTCAGAGCACAGTTGTGGCAGAATAGCTAAATGTACATCTTGAAAACCCTTTCCATTAACTCTGAGATTTCCCTTACAAAACCCTAAGGTTTGAAAGAGAGAGGTTGATGCCATGGAAACGGTCCCGATGAGGGGGAGTAGAGTAAGGAGAGGTTTAAACTAAGTAAAGGGTTTGATGAAACTCCTGAGCTGCCACTAAAATAAGCCATCTACTTCTTTTCCTTTGATGAATACTTTTACAACTCCTTTTACAGTGAATTTGGAGAGCCGCAGAAGTCACGTTGTAGAGTGCATGATCACTGGAATGTGTGGAGGGCATAGCTCTTGTTGATGCATTGCCCCGCACTTTAGCAAAATGACCTTTTTTGTGGCATTTTTGGAAAATTGCTTCACGGCGGACACTTTGGACGTGGATGTCTTGAAAAAACCCCAAAAAAAAAACCACCGTCCTGTGCTGCTGTCACTGAGGCAGGTTCCCAGTAACTTCATTGCAAGAGTCTTGGTCAGAAAATTTCAGCATTTCACTCGAGAAGGCTGAGTGGGACTGTTTTACTTCAGAACTTTTGGGGTGAAATTTGGGCTCTTGCCCGGTTTAAAAGGCGGGCAAGTCGGGTTTTATTCTCCAATAAACGTGCCTTTTTATTGGTGATTGGGCCCCTGATTAAAAGATCCCCGATGGGGTCTTCACAATACTGAGCAGCTGTCCTGCTTGGAAGGAAGTCTTCCCAAAATTTTTAGTGCTTGAAAATATTCTTAAGGACTATAAACGTGGCGGCGAGTTTAAGGCGATAGCGTGCAAATTTCTTTTTAGGTTTTAAAATTTCTGAGACTTGAGGGTTTTGATAGCATCTTGTGGTATTACATAGAAATAGCCTCATTATCTTAGGGACACAAAATTGATGAGAGACTTTGTTTTTTTAGATCTTCTTTAGGAAGGGCTCCAAAAAGTTTTCGAAAGTCTTAAACCTGCTTCCATTCTGAGCAGCCGTGATAAGCGGGGTCACGTCTAGCCCCCTTTGGTTTCAGTAAAAGCTCCTGTTGGATGTAGTCTAGCGCGGTCACCACCCCGGTAGCCCCGGATTTATGTTCAATAAATTTTTGTGATGAAACACAGGCCTTATCTTAGGCTTTTTGAAAATAGAATTTAAAATACTTCTGCAACAACAAAAAAATAAAGATAGTAATTAATAATAGCTTTACGGGATGGGGATGTCTTGATTGTCAAGAAAAAATTTAACTAAGGCCCCCCTATTTTAAAACCCCCATGTAATCTGCATCGCTGATAAAAAGGATAAAGTAGGGGGGAACAAACCATGTGTTGGGGCCATGACACAACCAAATGTTGTTGTTGTTTAAAGGGCCCCCAGAGGTGGTGAGTATTAACTGGCTGTCCCCACGGACCGTATCATACAGATGTCAGAAAGAACTTGCACTTCATCCCTTTCCTTCAGAGTCGAGTTAACATGCAGTATATGGTGTCAAAGTTTTTGCAGGCGATTTTTCCATAAAACATTTTTAATCTTATGCCCCCGCGAACCCGCTTCGACTGATGCTTTACCAGATGATCAAAAGTGAACCTACCATCTTCTTGGGATTTTAATCCAAAACATAAGAATATTGGGGGGTCTATTAAAACACCCAAAGGGAAAAAAAAACTAGTGAGATTGCTGAAAAGAGCATGATAATGTTCGAATTGTGGGCACATGAGCCTACTCACATATATGGGGGATCTAATCTGGTCTTTGGGTTTAATAATTAACGGCATGACTTGTCATGTTGTGATCTTTATCTGTACTTCCCAAAATAACAACTGTCAATCTTGATTTACATCTCCCGCAAACAAGGAGAAATACAGAAGGAGGAAATTTATTTTTAAACCAGCACAGAGACAAAATTTATTAAACCACTTGGATCAATGGGATAAGAATTACGAGCCCATGGCACACAAAAATTTAATGATGATTTAATTACCATATTGAGGTGTTTTTCACGATCAAGGGGCAGGAATGGAAAAAAGACCCCATATAAATAAAAATAAAAAAAAAAGTAAATACTAAAGTCCACGCACGCAAATTAACACTTCAGTAGGAGGTTGGGAAAGATCCCTGAAAGTAGAACCCAGACCCGCTCAGAACGTTCCCAAACTTGCCCAAAACAAATGCAAGGAATAGAAAAGGGAAAAATTAGGCAAAAAGGGAAAGGGAACAGTTTGTTAAGGATTAAATAGGTCCACTCCCTTTTAGTTTGGCTTGGAAAGGTATAAAAAAAATAACCAGGAAAAAAAATGGCAAAGTGCTATCCCTTTCCTTGAAAAAGCAAATGACTCATAAATGACTGGTCCCAAAAATCCCCGGCATGAAAGCCTTCCATTCATATTAGAAAAAAATTTGGAGTATTCTGAAGAAATGTTGAAATGATTAATTTTTTGAGCCAAAAAAATTTTTGAGAGTGATTGCCTCTTTACAGTAGAATTAGAAAACATTAACCCAAAAATCGATCAACTGCTCCTGGAGGGATGGTTAACTATGTTTTTCTCGAACTTAAGGGACGTGCCCGATAACCCCTTTTTTGGCACGTATAAACTCGTTACATTTTAGGGCGGGTTTTTCCATTCCAGGGCCCAAAAGTTCATTGTGCTATCCCCAAGCCCCCAAAAGCCTGAACTTTGGCGATTCCTTAACTAGTTGTCTTTTAAAACTTTTTAAAGATGATGCTTAACAATTTTACTACAGAATCAGACATCAAAATTTCCCCCCACCTCTATGGGTTCATGAAAGGTAAAAGTGTGCGAACTGTATTTCCACCTTTCTACTCACAACCTTACGTTTTACACTTTTTTGTCTAAAATCTGCATTTGTTTTGCAAAAGAACCGTTATATACTGAAAATAGCCAAATGAATATTGGTGGTTTCTCGTGGTAATGGATACCTGTCAAAAAGAGTATCCTTGTCCTTTCCAAAATTTACTATACAAATTCATATACTAGACCTTGTGCAATTACTAGTAAGAGACTGGTGCATTTGTAATTTGTATTTTTATATTATTAGACTAAAGTTGTACTATAGCCCTTTTTAGCTCAATAAATAGTCAATACCAAATTCACTTTATTTGACCATAGTTGCAATTACTAGTGAGAGACTGGTGCTACTTTTAATTTGTATTTTTATATTATTAGATTAAATTCAGTTGTACCATAGCTCATTCTACCTCAAGACATAGTCAATACCAAATTTCACTATATTAGACCATAGTGCAATTACTAGTGAGAGACTAGTGTATTTTTAATTTGTACTTTTATATTATTAGATTAAACCTATTGTACTTTAGCTCACTCTAGCTCAAAACATAGACTCCACAAAAGTCATTATTAGACCTTAGTGCAATTACAAGTGAGAGTCTTGTTCTATTTTTAATTTGTATTTTTATATTACTAGTTTATACCTAGTTGTACTTTAGTTCATTCCAGCACAACACACAGACAACATCAAACTTCATTATGTGTAGTAGTGACTATACCCTACATGACCAAAATACTCTAGCTATATACTTGTCCAAACTTCCAACCACTACAGATATCAGTAGTAGAACTCAACACACAACTCAGGATATAAATAACCATAATTTTAACCTAGAAGATGATTGATCACGTTGACCCTGATCTAAACCTCCACAATCTGACACCCAATCAAAACCTATTGGAAAGTAACTGCCTTTATTACACAGCATCACAAGCCACCACTATCCTAAACAATGCTAAAAGTCCATCAGTACTTAACTACAACATCAGGTCCTTAAGCAAACACTATGATGACCTCCTAGCACTCCTTGAATCACTAAAGACACCCTTCTCCTGCATTATTCTTACTGAGACCTGGCTTAAGCAGGACACAATCGATATCAACCCTCTACCAGGATACACAGCAATTCACAACTGCAGAACAAACCAAGTTGGGGGTGGTATTGCAATCTATTACTCTAACCAATTATCTTGTCTTAGCACCACTTGCTTTAGTGATGAATATGGGGAATAATTTTTGCTAATTTTACTGTAAAAAACCTAAAGACGCCTATAACAATCGGTGCCATTTACCGGATACCTCACACAAACATCCCAAATTTCAGTGAGAAATTAAAGTCACTAATAACAAACAGACAAATGAATAAGCACCACCTTCTCTTAGCTGGAGACTTCAACATCAACCTTGGCTTACTAGATGATCAGCCTGTAACTGATTTCATCAACAATATGAACAACACTTCTCATACCAACAATAACTAAACCAACCAGGCTCACTGAGACAAGTGCAACCATAATAGACCACATATGGACCAATATACTAGCCCCCCTTAAATCAGGGATAATCACAGATAGCACTACAGACCACTACCCTACCTTCCTCCTGACAAACATTAGTAAACCACCACTTGAATACAACAAAGTCTCATTTAGACTCCATGACGAGGCCTCAGTAAGGAAGTTCACAGCTGACCTAGAGACTGTTGATTGGCCTACAGAATTCTCCAAGGTATTGATGACTGGACAGACATCTTTCTTAACAAATTACTTAGACTATACAACAAACATTGTCCTATAAAAACAAAACAGATCACAAACAAACGGCTTGGTTGCCCATGGCTAACCAGCACCATTCTGAAATCCATTGACAAGAAACACCAATATGAAAAGCAATACAGACAGGGCTTAATACACAAAGATACTCTTAAACACTATTCATCAGCTCTCACCAAAGTAATAAAAAAAGCCAAACAACTATACTACTCCAGTAGATTCACAGACACTAGAGGAGATATAAAAAAGACCTGGAAAACACTCTCTCAGATTCTAGGGACCCACAAACTGAGAAAAACCAAGAATATTGTCCTAACTAAACCTAATGAAACACCACTACATCCCACTGACACAGCTAACAAGATAAACGACTTCTTCTCAAACATAGGATCTAATCTCGCCAGTAAAATCCCACATACCAATGCCCATGCCGGGGACTACCTAGATGGAAATTTCCCTAATTCCTTCTATCTTGCACCAACTGAGCCCACGGAAGTCATTGAGATCATAAAGTCACTTAAAAATAACTCGGGGGAATCTGTCTCATGTCCCACCATTACTGTACAAGCGAGCGGCCCATTTCCTTTCGCATGCTATTTCATTACTTTTTAACAAGTCAATAGAGACTAGCACCTTCCCGAAACTACTCAAGATGGCAAGGGTTACACCAATACATAAAGGTGGTGACCTACAGACTATTACAAACTATAGGCCAATATCTAACTTACCATTGCTATCCAAGATCTTTGAGAAACTCGTGCACAGGAGACTGTATTCATTTATAACGGCTCAAAACATACTCAACCCTGCCAGTTTGGATTCAGGAAAAAATAAAAGCACTAATGATGCAATCATAAAAATGCTAGATCTGCTTTACACAGCATGGAAAATAAGGAATATCCACTAGGAATTTTTATTGACCTAAGAAAAGCGTTTGACACAGTAAACCACGAAATCCTACTCCACAAACTTGACCACTACGGTATAAGAGGCCATGCGCTTGCTTATTTCAAATCTTACATTACTAATAGGTATCAGTACGTCACCATTAAGACACAGCATCAGCAACACGGCCACTTGATACTGGAGTTCCGCAGGGAAGTGTCCTTGGTCCCCTGCTCTTCCTCATATACATCAATGACCTTCCAAACGTTATCCCAACACCTGAAACCCATTCTCTTTGCTGATGACACGACTTATGTCATCTCTCACCCTAATCTTGCCACCCTCAACACCATTGTGAACGAGGAGCTGATTAAAATATCGACTTGGATGACAGCCAATAAACTTACGCTTAACACTGACAAAACTTACTATATTATGTTTGGTAGCAGAGCAGGAGATGCACAAATTAACATTAAGATTGACAACACTCTAATTACCAGAAATTAATGGGGGAAAATTCTAGGCTTATACCTTGACAACAACCTGAATTTCAGCACCCATATCCAGCATATAGCCAAAAAAGTATCCAAAACGGTTGGGATCCTCTCCAAGATACGATACTACGTGCCGCAAAATGCCCTTCTCCACTATACCACTCACTTATTTATCCATACCTCACCTATGCTATTTGTGCTTGGGGATCAACTGCAGCAACACACCTAAAGCCAATAATAACCCAACAAAAAGCTGCAGTAAGAATAATCACTAAATCCCATCCCTGGCAGCACACCCCCCCACTCTTCAAAGATCTAAACTTACTCCCAGTTCAGTACACCCCACACTTCTACTGTGCAATCTATATCTACAGGGCCTAAATTAAATATCAACCTTGACCTAAAATGCTTTTTTGTAGTTGTGACGAACCCACAGGCATAACACCGAAAAAAACATCTCTAAAATTCCCGTGTCTGAAAAACCCTTTAAAAAATTCAATGTTGTAAAAGGCCCTAAAATCGGGGAATCCCTCCCTGAGAAACTCTGAATGCAGAACATTATCACCTTAAAACTCCCCATTAGAAAACTTTCTTACTCCTGAAAACCCCTTATCAAAAAACTACACGAATCCCCCCGGTGGTTCCATTACACTCGTCATCATTTGACCAAAAACAGAAACAAAAATTTTAAATCTCGTTTTAAAAAATAATGAATCCTGTTCCCCAATATGAAACTTTTAACTGTGCCAAAACAAAAGAAATTCACATTGCTAAATCACAAACTAGTATTTAGTCACTTGCCATAATCCCCAATTCCCTATAATTTGTAATATTTTACATTAAGAAAAAAAACAAAGTATGCCGAAAAGCCTGATGCTAAGCGTTTTAGTGGTACCTTTGTCCAATTTTACTACATGTAAACCCAAAAAATAACCCAAAAAATTTTTGTAAATCAGATTGTAAACCTTTTAGAGAAAAAACTTTTAATTGAATTTTAATTTGAAAGGCTTTTAGAAGTGTTCTAAAGAAAGTCTTAGGTACACCGCAGGGAGGGTTCTTAGTCCCTGCTATTTAATATTCTGATTAAGCTCTCCTAAAAGCTTACCTGCCTACCTAAACTTAGCTATAAGCTATGTGATATTTCTGTCCCTACAACAGGGATAAAAAGATGAATCCCCTTCTTAATGAAAATTTAAGCAATTTTAATGACTGGCCTTAATATCTTCCCCTAAAACAAGATATTAACAAGCAAACGAATCCCCCCCATTTTTGCAGGGTGAAATCTTTTGTACGTTAAAACTTACAGATATCTTGGTGTAGATGTACCCCTTTAAAAAATCCCTATCCAAAATAAACAAAAAATGTAAAAATAGGCTAAATGTCTCAAAGCTGTTGCTGGTACAATCCCAATATGGTGTAATGTGAGAAACGTGAGAATGATGTACATAGCCCATGTTAGGGCCCTTAAATTGATTATGTTCTCCCCTGTTGATATTAGTAGAGAAAGTTCCTCCGGGCCCTTGGAGTTAAGCAAAATGAAACTTCAGGATATTCTTGGCTGTCCCCCGATCTACAAAAGTTCTTAACACGAGGGAAAGGGGTTGGTTTTTAGTTCAGTGATGGATTTTTGAAATTAACCTGTACTCGGTATTAGAATGTTTAGAAAAAGAACCCGCACTGCCACAGTGAATCTTACCGTGTCTGAGGGAAATACCCGATCTAAATGGATTGGAAAATGTGCAATTGCATTAGTTTTATAACCTGCATGAACTGTATCATGTAGGCAACAGGATTTTTACCTCCATGGAATGTGTTCTTTAATATCACTACCTACAAAACCCTCCCAAAAAGCCTCAT
>NW_026503736.1:0-14157 GCF_026875155.1 Cherax quadricarinatus
GGAAAAAAAAGTTTTCCCCCGGGGAGGTTTTGGGGGGGGGGGGGGGGGGGGGGGGGGGGGGGGGTTTTTGGGGGGGGGGGGGGTTAACCCCCAAAAAAGGGGGGAAAAGGGGGGGGGGTTTCGCCACACAGTGGCTTCATCAGTCCATACAAAGAGGAAGGCGTAAGGGAGGAGGGAGATATGAGGTAATCAGTCCCAACTGGAGTCGATGTGTTCAGTCCATCAATTTGTGAATGTAAGCATAGGGCCGTAGACGTGGCTTATATACTGTGTGAGGTGACGTGAAGCAGTGGAGGCGGGGTCATAGTGGTACCTCCCTAGTCGAAGTAGGTCTTCGTCCAAGGTTGAACAAGTGTTGAAGATTCTTGTAACAAGATCCATGTGCTGCAGTGTCTGCAGTTGTGTGATGGTTTGAAAACCGACAAGTTGAGATTGAGACACTTATGCGCATATGGGAATCTTTATTCAGGAAACGTTTCGCCACACAGTGGCTTCATCAGTCCAATACAAAGAGGAAGGCGTAAGGAGAGGAGGAGAATGAGGTAATCAGTCCCTCAACCTGGAGTCGATGTGTTCAGTCCATCAATCTTGTAGAAAGTACAGCTAGGGCCGTGACGTGGCCTTATATACTGTAGTGAGGTGACGTGAAGCAGATGGAGGCGGGGTCATAGTGGTACCATCCACTAGTCGAAGTAGGTCTTCGTCCAAAGGTTGAACAAGTGTTGAAGAATTCTTTGTACAAGATCCCATGATGCTGCAGTGTCTGACAGTTGTGACGAATGATTTGAAAAACCGACAAGTTGAAGATTGAGACACTTATGCAGCATATGGGAATCTTTATTCAGGAAACGTTTCGCCACACAGTGGCTTCATCAGTCCAATACAAAGAGGAAGGCGTAAGGAGAGGAGGAGAATGAGGTAATCAGTCCCTCAACCTGGAGTCGATGTGTTCAGTCCATCAATCTTGTAGAAAGTACAGCATAGGGCCGTAGACGTGGCTTATATACTGTAGTGAGGTGACGTGAAGCAGATGGAGGCGGGGTCATAGTGGTACCATCCACTAGTCGAAGTAGGTCTTCGTCCAAAGGTTGAACAAGTGTTGAAGAATTCTTTGTAACAAGATCCCATGATGCTGCCAAGTGTGCTGACAGTTGTGATTGCAATGGTTTGAAAAAACGAAAGTTGACAGATTGAGACACTTATGCCGCATATGGGAATCTTTATTCAGGAAACGTTTCGACACACAGTGGGCTTCATCAGTTCAATACAAAGGATAGGCGTAAGGAGAAAGGGGAGAATGAGGTAACAGTCCCTCAACTGGAAGTCGTATGTGTTCAAGCCATCAAGTTGTAGATGTACACTGCATAGGGCCGTAAGGACGTGGTTATATTACTGTAGGAAGGGGACGTGAAGCAGTTGGAGGCGGGGTCATAGTGGTACATTCCACTAGTCGAAATGTAGGTTTCGCCAAGTTGAACAATGTTGACATGAATTCTTTGTAACAAAGATCCATGATTGCTGCATGTTGGACAGTTGTGATGATGTGTTGAAAAACCGCAATGTTGAAGTATGAGACACTATATGCAGCATTGGGTATCTTTATTCAGAAACGTTTCGCACACCCCAGTGGCTTCTCATCATCCCATTACAAAGAGAAGCGGACTGATGAAGCCACTGTGTGGCGAAAACGTTTCCTGAAATAAAGATTCCCATATGCTGCTTAAGTGTCTCAATCTTCAACTTGTCGTGTTTTCAAACCATTCATCACAACTGTCAGACACTGCAGCATCATGGGATCTTGTTACAAAGAATTCTTCAACACTTGTTCAACCTTTGGACGAAGACCTACTTCGCTAGTGGATGGTACCACTATGACCCCGCCTCCATCTGCTTCACGTCACCTCACTACAGTATATAAGCCACGTCTACGGCCTATGCTGTACATTCTACAAGATTGATGGACTGAACACATCGACTCAGGTTGGAGGACTGATTACCTCATTTCTCCTCCTTCCTTACGCCTTCCTCTTTGTATTGGATGATGAAGCCACTGTGTGGCGAAACGTTTCCTGAATAAAGATTCCCATATGCTGCATAAGTGTCTCAATCTTCACTTGTCGGTTTTCAATACATTCATCACAACTGTCAGACACTGCAGCTCATGGGATCTTGTTACAAAGAATTCTTCAACACTTGTTCAACCTTTGGACGAAGACCTACTTCGACAGTGGATGGTACCACTATGACCCCGCCTCCATCTGCCTCTCACGTCACCCACTACAGTATATAAGCCACGTCTACGGCCATGCTGTCATTCTACAAGATTGATGGACTGACACATCGACCAGGTTGAGGGACTGATTTCTCTCTCTCCTCCTTCCCTTCCCTTTCTCTTGTATTGGACTGATAACCATTGTGATGGCGAACGTTTCCTGATAAGATTCATATGCTGCATAAGTGTCATAACTCTTCAATTGTCGGTTTTTCAAACATTCATCACAACTGTCAGCACTTGCAGCATCTGGGCTCTTGTTACAAAGAATTCTTCAACACTTGTTCAACCTTTGAAGGACTCCATGGTGGTAACCACTATGACCCAGCTCCATTGCTTCACGTCACCTCAACTACAGTATATAAGCCACGTCTACGCCCTAGTGTACATTACAAAGATTGTTGGTGAAGACATCGACTCCAGGTTTGAGGACTGATTAACCTCATTCTCCTCCCTCCTGTTAGCTCTTTTGGTTAAAGTAAAAGGACACAAGTGCAACTATGTGACATTATATTGTGGCAAGGTTCGCCTCCAGGAGCAGGTATCAAGTCATTACAATGACTTGATAAAGTTTGTGAGAAAGTTGCCAAATAAATTCACATAGTTGCACTTGTGTCTTTTACTTTACAATTGTCGGTATCTACAACTTGTATTACTTCCTCTTTGTATTGGACGATGAAGTGGGGGGTGTGTGGTTGGCTTTCCGAATAAAGATTCCATATGCTGCATTGGTGTCATTTACTATACGACATACGAGAGAATGACTAAATGATTTCTTAAGGAATCTCCGTATTGAATAGACTTGAAGCTTAAATCTCATCTCGGAGATGTGAATAGGAATATCACTGAATTTAAATATTGGGTTTACGGCATAACAAGAGATATTATAAAGTACTGAGTGTCGAACCAGGTAAGACAGGATTATATTTAAATTGGTAAAATTTTAGATTTAGAAAGGCTAGGTAAGTAGTTTTTTTAACAGATTGTGGAGCGTGGAACAATTTTCCAGTAAGGTGAAAGGCTAGGACCTTGGGTTAGCTTTAAAAGAGATTGGACAAATTATTATTGGGAGGGCTTGTTTTGATTGGCATAGGTACGGGAGTAAATTCTTGGGTGCTTTTGGGGAGAGGGGCATTTTGTAAAAGGGCCTGCCTTAAATGGGCCAGTAGGCCCTTCTGCAGTGTTCCCTTTTCTTTTTGTTCAAATCGAGATAAAAAGTGAGAAGCAAAGATTTTCCTTGTGCTGGGGGATAAACATAGTGAAAAAAAAAATGTAATTTTTTAAAATTTTGGTTTCTAAGCGTTTTAACAAGGGGAGATATTAAAATGGGTTTCTAAGATAACCGGTCGGTTTGCACTTCAAAAACGAAGACTTTCCTTCCCAAATAATGACTGATTTACAGAAATTTTTACGTGCACTGTATTTAAAAAGTTTTAAAATGAAATTTTCCATTAAAAAACGGGCGGAAAAAAAAATTTTTGGAAATTTTAAAATCCATAAATTGTAAACTGCTAAACTACGTTTTTAAAATTTTTACTTATCCCTGATACTAAAACGTTTTTTTATTTTTGGGCCAAACCCATGGGATTGATCACATGGTCAAATGTGTTTCCCAAACTACGCCCGTTGAAACTCACCTCCCTAAAGTAAAATAAGCCCTTCTTCGTCCCAATGCTTTTTTTTCTTTTAAAGACAAAAGGACTGATTATATCGACTTAAGACGGGGGACTAAATTACCTAAAACCTCCTCCTTTCCCTTCACCATTCCCTTTTGTATGGCCCGATGAAGCCACGGGTGTGGCGAAACGTTTCCACATTTAAGATCCCCAAAGGGGTTTTGCACATGTACCCTAAAGGAAATGGAAATTGGTGATACCGAAAAAGATGGGGAAAAAAAGACACTTAGGGTACGGGTTCAGGACATTTTTTAAAAAGGAAACTTTTTCGCCAGGGAGGGGCTTTTTTCATCCTTATTTTTCTCTGTTTTAGGACTAAAGAAGCCACTCGGGGAAACTTTTCCTTTAAAAGGGGCCCCTGAACGGGTACAAAAGTGTTTTTTCCCACAGTATAAAATTTAAATCCATTTGGTTTTTGATTAAAGAAATTTTTAAACAAAAATCCAAAAACAAAATATTGGGAAAACGGGGGAAAATCTTTTTTTTGAAAAAAAGATTAAAATTACACACTAAAAACATTATCTATTTGGGAATGCTGCCCGGCTAAAGTCTTTCCCCAAAAATTTCCTAAATACTTTGTTTTGCCCAAAATACAAAATCAATTTTAGCAAAGCTGAATCAATTTTAAATGTTAAAAAAAACTTTTGAAACTTTTTTAAAAGTGCCCGAAAATTTAAAACAAAACTGTAAAAATATTGAGAGAGCTGATTTAAATTGTTGCGTCATATTAAAAAAAAAAAAAAAACGCTCTCCCCTAAACTTTGCGCCCTTTACAACAACGAAAACCTCCTAAAAAATTTGATTAATTAGATGACAGCTTAAAAGTTTCCCCCCTTACCCATTTACCCATAAAATTTCCTTTCGCCAGACCCCAAGTTAGTTTTGCTAAAGTCCGTTAAGCTGGTGTTTTTTTTTTTTTTTTTTTTTTTTAACAAGAAAATTTTGGGGGAACCCTTTGAGGGTTTTTAAAGATTTCGTTTGAAAAATTTTTGGGAAAGACTTTAACAAAAGTTTTTGTGGGAAAAAAAATTTATATTTTTTTGGTAAAGAAAGCAATTTTTTCAAGTTTTTTTAATGGTTTTTTTTAGGGCCATTTTTTTTTTAAATCAAGGGGCCGCATTTTGTAACATAAACAAAATTGAAGTAGAAATTTAAAACCCAATGTTTATATTAATAACATCAAAAATTATTAGTCTCATAAAACTGAAAGAATGAGACTTTAAAATTCTTTGCTTTCTCTCAAAAAAATCACTCGTTTCATTAAAAAGGAGATCACAGTTTCCAATAACAAAGACCCCTTTTGAAGGTGCATTGTGTTGCCTGGTTAATCAACGTGTAATACTCCTTTTTTCCAGGGCATCAAAGCCCTGGTGATCACCGAGGCAGATAAACTTCCCAGTCAAGTTTACAAGAAACAATGTCAGGGGAAACACCCCCCCATTACTCCCCCTGTGCACCCTTCACAAACTCACCATCAATAGCGAACTTCTTGAGAAGGCGAAGTTTGAAAATGCATCTGCAGTGCGGGGCTTTTAACGAAAGCTAAAAAATTTTGCCAAGGGGCAACAGACCATCACTGTTCACGATGGTGAGTTTTTGAAGAATGCGTTGGGTAAGTAACGGGGAAATGTACTCTTGAAAAGGGTTTTGTTCAAAACGGGGAATGTAGGTTCATCTTGCCTCTAAAAAAAAATGAGTATTCACTGATTTCATTAAATAATCCCTTTGGGAAGAATGTGTTTCCTTAAAATAGACAAAATATTGGGCCGGGTTTCGGGAAGATGATTTTGTAGTTGTGCAAAAAAAACAAAATCATTAGCCCCACCTCTCAATCAACATATGGCATTTTTCCCCCTTTTTTCTCCACTTTGTACTCCCAAAACCCTGTTTTTTTACATAAACTTTTCACCCGTTCCGCTTTTACCATACTATCCTAACACCCCTTTCGCCTTACCTTTATTATTTTTAATTATTATTTTTATTATTATTATTATTATTATTTTATTTATTATTATTATTATTATTATTTTTCCCCCGTAGTATAGTAGTATTAAAATAGTAGAAAGTGTACTAGTAGTACAGCAATTTTTAATTAGTTTTAATTCATCTTTTAAGCTTTAAAATCCTTAAGATTAACTTTAAACCTCTGGAAGGGGAAGATACTGGGTTTGACCCCCGGGAAAGGGGGGAACGGGCCCTTCAACTCTTTGGGGACATGCATTTTCAATTTTCAGAGAGAGACAAGAACGCTCTCTTCCCCTTTTTCCACATATTTTCTAAAAACCCATTTTTTTCTTTTTTAAGGTCAACCTAACCCACCCCCCCCAAACTCTTGTTTTACCTTCGAACCCCCTATAAAAAAAATTATCCTATTTTTTCCCATTTAGCCTTGTATGTTTAAATAATTTGTATGATTGTAATTTGTATGATTAAAATTTTTGGAAAATTTTTTATTGCACTGTTGACTGCCCTTTTGGAGAAATGTTAGCCTCCCTCAGCTTTTTTGTTAAGCCCAGTTTGAAGGTAAACTACCCCCCCCGGGATGCCCCCAAAAACATAAACCTAACTCCAAGACCCCCCTCTTTTTTAAACTGCTTAGTGAACGGGGGCCCAACTGATGAAGGGGAAGATGTTTTTTTCATTTCCCGACCCGCCCAAAAATTAAAACCTGGGCCCGGGTCCATCATACACAAATTTGGAAATTTCAAAATCAGCCCCCAGGGAAACCCTTTGGGTATTTCTGGTACATTCTTATTTTTAAACCTTTGGTCCCAAACGAACGACATGACCAACTTCCAGTAGGGGGTTTTTCCGCCCACCTGTAACGTCGTCCCAAACACTGAAACTCTCACCATTTTCCAATAATCGAGATTTCACCCTCATGCTTCTATTTTAGGTAGATCAAAGCAAAGTAACTGAACACCTTTCAGCTCTTAAAGGGGTAAGGAAAAAACACCTTTTTTTTGTTTTTTTAAAGGGCTAGGGGACTGAACCAAAAAATTTTTACCTCTCCCACTTTTTCCCCTTTCTCTTAAACAAAAAATAAAACAAGATAACCAAGTGTTTTCGCATGTGTCAAATTAAACCAACGGGATCAAACCTTTTTAAAAAAGGGGGAAGCCCACTCCCATTTTACGGCCAGCCCCCCAAGACCAATAATTTTCTATTTTCTTTGGGAAGAGTTAATACATAATTCAATTTTTTGGACCAATCAAATCAAAGAGGAACAGAAATACTCGAAGGGGCATCAAAATTTCACTTCAACTAAAGTTCAAATATTTTTTATAAAAGGGCTTTTTTAAACCCAAAAAATTTGACTACCAAAAAAAATTTTTTTTTTGAAAAAAAAGGGGGGCCCGGGCCAATAATGGGAAAATTCCAAAATTAATCAAGTAGGATACCCAAACTTGACCCATGGCTCCCCCCCAAGGCCTCGAGACCCCCCTGAAAAATCACAAAGACGGGAAACTTTGACATTTGCAAAAAATTAAATTTTTGGTGGAGAGGGGGGAAAGCCCTAATTCGCAATCCCCCGGGGAAATTTAAATTGCCCACTTCTCGTCTCTGTAAACGCTGAAGGTAAAGCCACGTGTTTAAACTATACTTTTCAATACTGTTTGAAGTTTACAGCCACTGTGTCAACTAAAAATTTTCAATACTGTTTGAAGGTGACACCCCACGTGTGTAAAAACTAAAATTTCAATACTGTTGTAAAGATGACAGCCACGTTTTGTCAACTATACCCCTTCAATACTGTTGTGAAGATAAACACCCCCACGTTTTTGGTAAAACTATACTTTTCAATACTGTTGTGAAAAAGCCCACCCCCGTGTGTCAACTATCCCTTTTCCAAACTTTTTGTGAAAAAAACAGCCACGTGGGGCCCAACATACCCCTTCAATACTGTTGGGGAAGAGGGCAGCCCCGTGTGCCCAACTATACTTTTCAATACGTTGTGAAGGGACAGCCACGTTTTCCAACTATACTCTTAAATACTGTTGTGAAAAATGACAGCCCTTGTGTAAACTAACCCCTTAAATACTGTTGTGAAAAATACAGCCACTTTGTGTAAATTATACCTTCAATACTTTTGGGAAGAAAGACAGCCACGGTGTCAACTAACCCCTTTCAATACTTTTGTAAAAGATGCCCACCCCACTTGTGTCAACTATACTCTTCAATACTGTTGTGAAGAAAAACAGCCAGTGGGGTCAACTATACTCTTCAATACGTTGTGAAGATGACAGCCCACGTTTTGTCAACAAATACTCTTAAATTACTGTTTTGGAAGGTGACACCCCACGGTTTTCAAAAATACTCTTCAATACTGTTGTAAAGGGCCCCCCCCCCCCACGTGTTTTAACTTACTCTTAAAATCCTGTTGTGAAGGTGACAGCCACGTGTGTCAACTTTCCTTAAATACGTTGTAAAGGTGACGCCACGTGTGTCAACTTACTCTTCCAATACGTTGTAAAGGGTTGACTCCCACGTTTTCAATTAACTCTTCAATACTGTTTGAAGATGACAACCACGTGTGTCAATTATACTATTCAAACTGTTGTGAAGGTGCCCAACCACGTTTGTCAACTAAAACTCTTCAATATTTGTTGGGGAAGGGTGACAGCCACGTGTGTCAACTACACTCTTTAATACTTTGTGAAGGTGACAGCCACGTTTTCCCAAACTACACTTTCAATACTGTTGTGAAAGGCCCAGCCCCGTGGGGCCCAACAACCCTTCAATACTGTTGTAAAGGGAGGACACCCACGTGTGTCAACTATACCTTCAAAACTTTTTTGTGAAGATGACAGCCACGTGTGTAAACTATACTTTTCCAATTTGGGTTTTGTGGCAAATGTTGAACTCTCAGAAAACAACGTAAAAGTAAATGAGAAAACATTTAGGTTTTTTTATTCCGAAACTTTTCGCCTACACTAACGCCCATCACTGTCTGGAAAATGTAAAAACGATTATAATCAGGCCAATACCCTCGAAGTATTTTTTAGGTGGTCAGTCCCCCAAACCGGGGGAAGAGTTTTTTTCCCCCCACAAACTTGGGAAAAATGTTCCAGAGGAAGCTTAAGTAACACACAAACCCAAAAAAAATTCTAGGTCTGGGGAAGGGAAAGTCTGGAAACCCCCCACAGTGTTCTGGGGCTGCTGAGGAACGTCTGGACCCGGGAACAATGTTCTGGGTCGCTGAAAAACGTCGGTACCCGGTACAGTGTTCTGGGGCTTTCTGAAAACGTCTGGTACCCGGTACAGTGTTTTTGGGTCTGCTGGGGGAACTTTTGGTACCCGGTACAGTGTTCGGGTCTGCTGGGAACGTCTGGTAACCCGGGACAGTGGGTTTTGGGGGCTGCTAGGAACGTCCCGGTAAACCCGGTTTTTAAATGTTCTGGGGCTCCTTAAGAACGTCCCCGGTACCCCGGGACAGTGTTTTGGGGCTGCGAAGAACGTCGGTAACCGGTTTAAATGTTCTGGGTCTGCTAAGAACGTCTGGAAAAAGTACAGTGTTCTGGGCTGCTGAAGAACGTCTGGTACCCGGGAAAAAAGTGTTCCCGGGGGCTGCTGAGGGAAATTTTGGTAACCCGTACAGTGGGCTGGGTCGCGGGGGAACGTCCGGGAAACCCGGGACAGTGTTTTTTGGGTCCCGCTGAGGAACGGCTGGTACCTGGAAAAATGTTCTGGGCTGCTGAAAACGTCTTTTAAAAAGATACAGTGTTCTGGGTCTGCTGAAAACGTCCCCGGGAAACCCGGGAAGTGTTCTGGGTCCCCCCCCCCCCGGGGGAAAAGTCTTTGGGACCCGGTACAGTGTTCTGGGGCTGCTTTAAAACGTCTGGTACCTGTACGGTGTTTGGGGGCCTGAAGAACGTCTTGGGACCCGGTACAGTGTTTTTGGGTCCCGCTGAAAAACGTCGGTAAACCCCTACATTTTTCTGGGGCGCGAGAAAGTCCTTGGGACCCGGTACATGTTCTGGGTCTTCTGAGGAACGTCCCGGTACCCGGGACAGTGTTCTGGGTCTGCTGAAAACGTCCCGGTACCCGGGAAAGTGTTCTGGGGCTGCTGAGGAACGTCTGGTACCGGGGACAGTGTTTTTGGGGCTCCTGAAGAACGTCCCGATTTCCCGGGACAGTGTTCTGGGTCCCCCCCGAAGAACGTCCCCGGGACCCGGTACAAGTTTTTTGGGGCCACTGAAGAACGTCTGGTTTCCGGTCAGTGTTTTTTGGGTCCCCGCTGAGGAAAGTCTGGTACCCGGGACAGTGTTCTGGGTCTGCTGAAGAACGCTGGGGACCCGGTACAGTGTTTTTGGGGTTTCTGAGGAACGTCCTGGTACCCGGGACAGTGTTCTGGGGTTTTCTGAAGAACGTCTGGTACCCGGTACAATGTTTTTGGGTCTGCTTTAGGAACGGCTGGTAAACCCGGGACAGTGTTCTGGGGGTGGGTGAGGGAAAGTTTGGGACCCGGTACAGTGTTCTGGGTCTGCTGAGGGAACGTCCCGGTACCCGGGAAGTGTTTTTGGGTCTGCTGAGGAAGTCTGGGACCTGGGATAGTGTTCTGGGGCTCCGAAAAACCCTGGTACCCGGTACAGTTTTCTGGGTCTGCTGAAACGTCTGGGACCCGGGACAGTGTTCGGGTCGCTGAGGAAAAAGTCTGGGACCCGGTACAGTGGGTTTTGGGGCCCGCTGAAGAAAGTCGGTTTCCCGTACAGTGGTTTTTGGGTCTCCGAAAAACGGGCTGGACCCCGGTTTCAGTGTTCTGGGCTGCAAAAACGTCGGGGACCCCGGGACAAATGTTTTTTGGGTCGGGGTTTAAGAACGTCTGGGGACCCCCGGGACAGTTTTTCTGGGTCCTGGAAAAAAAAAAAAAAAAACGTCTGGTACCCGGTACAGCGTTTTTGGGGCGCTGAGGAACGTCTGGGAAAACCCGGGACAGTGGGTTTTGGGCGCTGAAAACGTCTGGTTTCCCTGTACAGTGTTCTGGGGCTGCTGAAAGGGAAAGTCCCGGTACCCCCGGGACAGGTTCCGGGCTGCTGAAGAACGCCCGGTACCTGGGACAGTGTTCGGTCTCCTGAAGAACGCTGTTTCCCCGGGACAGTTTTCTGGGTCTGGGTGAAAACGCCCGGGAAACCCCGGGACAGTGTTCGGTCTGCTGAGGGAAAGCTGGGGACCCGGGGAAAAGTGTTCTGGTCGCTGGGAAAGTCCCGGGACCCGGTTCAGGGTTTCTGGGTTTTGCTGAAGAACTTCGGGGACCCGGTACAGTGTTCTGGGTCTGCTGAGGAAAAGTCTGGGGACCTGGTACATTTTTTCCCGGGGCCTCCTTAAAACGTCTGATACCCGGTTTCAGTTTCTGGGTCTGCTGAAGAACCCTCTGGTACCCGGTTTCAAATGTTCTGGGTCTTTCTAAGAAAGTCCCTGGGACCCGGTACAGTGTTCCCGGTTTTGCTGAGGAACGTTTTGGTTTCCCGGGAAAAGTGTTCGGGTTGCGAAAACGTCTTGGGGGACCCGGGACAGTGGTTTTTGGGTCTGCTGAGGGAAAGTCTGGTACCCGGGACAAATGTTCTGGGTCGCTGAGGAAATTTTGGGAAACCCCGTACAGGTTCTGGGTCTGCTGAAGAACCTTTTGGGGACCCCGGGACGGTTTTTGGGTCTACTGAAGAACGTCCCGGTTTCCCGGTTTAAAAAAAGTGTTTTTGGGTCGGCTGAAGGGAAAGTTTTGGGACCCGGGAAAAGTGTTCTGGTTCCCGCTGAAGAACTCTGGTACCCGGTAAAAGGTTTTTGGGTGCTGAGGGAAAGTCTGGTACCCGGACGTTTCTGGGGGGCTGCTGAGGAACGTCTGGTACCCGGAACAGTGTTCTGGGTCTGCTGGGGGAACGTCTGGTTTCCCGGTACAGTGTTCTGGGTCTGCTGAAGAACGCTGGACCCGGTACGGTTCTGGGTCGGGTGAGGAACGTCTGTACCCGGGAAAAGTGTTCTGGGTTTTGCGAGGAAAGTCTGGTACCCGGTCAGTGTTTCTGGGTCTGGGTGGGAACGTCTGGGAAACCCCTAAAAGGGGTTCTGGTTCCCGCTTTAGGAACGCTGGTACCCGTACAGTGTTCTGGGTTGCTGAGGAAAGTCTGGGACCCGAAAACATGTTCTGGGGCTGCGAGGAACGTCTGGTACCCCCGGGACAGTGTTCTGGGGCCTGCTGAGGAAAAGTCCCGGGGAAACCCCGTAAAAGTGTTTTTGGGTCGCTTTAGGAAAAGTCCCTTTAAAACCCCTTTTCAGTTTTCTGGGTCTGCTGAGGGGAAAGTCTGGTTTCCCGGTAAAAGTGTTCTGGGGCTGCTGGGGGAACGCTGGTAACCCCTACAGTGTTCCCGGGGGCGCTGAGGAACGTCTGGTACCCGGTAAAGTGTTCGGGTCTGCCCAGGAACGTCTGGTACCCGGGACAGTGTTCTGGGGCCCCGGGTGAGGGAAGTCCCGGTACCCCGGGGCAACCAAATTTAGCTGGGAAATTTTGCTTTTACGATGTTAAATTTTAGTGTTTTTACTTGACCTGGGAAAAGCCGTGGTTTTTTTTATTTTTTTTTTTAAATTTTTTCAAAAAGGGGGAAAAAATTTAACAAAATCTTTTTTTTACAAAGAAAAAAAAAGACATATATATATATATATATATATATAATATTATATATATATATATATATATATATATATATAATATATATATATATATAAATATATATAATATATATATCACACCATTACTACCCCACTTTTCACCACCAAACCCCCATTACCACCCACTATCACCACCACCACCACCACCACCTTTTCACCCCCCAATTCACCAAACCAACCCCATTACTACCCCACTATCACCACCACCACCATTATACCCCCCTATCACTAAACCCCACCCTTTTCTACCCCACTATCACCATCACCAAATTACTAAATACCCCTATCACCCCCCACCACCATTACTACCCCCACTATCACCCCCACCACCATTACTACCCCACTGTCACCATACTACCATTTCCCCTCCCCCCTATCACCCCCACCACCCCTTACTACCCCACTATCACCATCCCCTACCATTACTAAACCCCCCTAACACCACCCCCACCAATTTCTACCCAAAAAAATCACCACCACCACCACCCCATTTCTACCCCACTATCACCCCCACCACCATTACTAAACCCCAAATATCACCACCACCACCACCATTAAAATACCCCACTACACCCACCACCAGCTTTCTACCCCACTATCACCATCACCAACCCTTACTAATACACTATCACCAACCCCCACCTTACTACCCCACTATCACCACCACCCCCCATTTTCTAAACCCCCCTGTCACCAACACTACCATTCCCACCCCCCTATCCCCCACCACCACCACCATTAGAAACCCACTATCACCATCACCACCTTTCCCCCCCCACTATCACCACCCCCATTACTACCCCCCTGCACCACCAAAACCATTACCACCCCAATATCAAACCCCACCAAACCCTTCCCCTCCCCCTACAACCCCCAAACCAAACCCTTTCTACCCCCCCTATCACCACCACCAGCGTTACAACCCCCCTATCATCACCCCCACCATTAAATACTTCCCCCTATTTACCACCACCACCATTACTCCCCCACTATCACCACCACCACCCTTACTACCCCACTACCCCCACCATCACCATTACTACCCCCCTAAACACCACCACCACCATTTACTACCCCATTACATCACCATCACCCTTACACCCCACATCACCACCAAACCACAACACCACCAACACTTCTTCTACCACTTTCATTTTGCTATTACTACTTTTTTTTGCCAAAACCCCTACCACCATTTCTAACCCCCCCTATCACCACCACCACCATTATACCCCACTATCACCACCACCAGCGTTACTACCCCCCTACATCACCACCACCATTACTACCCCCCCTTCACCATCACTACCAAATTTCTACCCCCCCTAAACACCCCCACCACCCCTTACTACCCCACTATCACCATCAATAACCCTTAAATACCCCACTATCCCCCACCACCACCATTACTACCCCACAAACACCACCACCACCACCACCATTTCTACCCCCCTATCACCCCACCCCCATTTTCTACCCCACTAAACACCACCACCACCATTACTACCCCACTATCCCACCACCCCATATTACCCCCTATCACCCCCCCAC
>NW_026503742.1:0-2500 GCF_026875155.1 Cherax quadricarinatus
TTTTTGTCCTCTCCCTCAGCTGCTGTCGTTCTGATTTTGTTCTGTTTGTTGGGAAAAACCCTCTTGTATTTTCTTCCGAATTTCAAAATTTCGGGTTCCCCTTTTGGAGGAATCTGTTCCGCATTTTCCCCGCCCTGAAATCAGCTTATTGGTCGGTTTCTCCCCCCCTTCGAGACCCCCCTATTCTCTGAAAATTTTACAATCTCGTCCATCTCTTCACCTATTTCCGTGATGATTTTCTCAATCTCCTTTCTTTCTTCCTGCTGCCTTTCAGTGTGTGTCCTTTCCTCTCTCTCCTGAAGCCCATGGATAAACACTGATTTTGCCCTTTCTTCCTCCCATTGCCTGTGTGTGTGTGTGTGTACTCACCTATTTGTACTCACCTATTTGTGGTTGCAGGGGTCGAGTCATAGCTCCTGGCCCCGCCTCTTCAATGATTGCTATTAGGTCCTCTCTCTCCCTGCTCCATGAGCTTTATCATACCTCGCCTTAAAACTATGTATGGTTCCCGCCTCCACTACTTCACTTTCTAGGCTATTCCACGGCTTGACTATATGACTGAAGAAATACTTCCTAACATCCCTTTGATTCATCTGGTCTTCAACTTCCAATTGTGACCTCTTGGTCTGTGTCCCATCTCTGGAAAAATCCCGTCTTTGTCCACCTCGTCTATTCTGCGCGTATTTTATATGTCGTTATCATGTCCCCCCTTTGACCCTCCTTGCCTCCAGTGTCGTCAGGCCGATTTCCCTCAACCTTTCTTCGTAGGACAATCCCCGTAACTCTGGGACTAGTCTTGTTTGCAAACCTTTGCACTTTCTCTAATTTCTTGACGTGCTTGACTAGGTGTGGATTCCAAACTGGTGCTGCATACTCCAGTATGGGCCTGCGTAAATGGTGTACAGAGTCTTGAACGAATCCTTACTGAGGTATCGGAACGCTATCCGTAGGTTTGCCAGGCGCCCGTATGCTGCAGCAGTTATCTGATTGATGTGCGCCTCGGGAGATATGCTCGGTGTTATACTCACCCCCAGATCTTTTTCCTTGAGTGAGGTTTGCAGACTTCGGCCGTCTAAACTATATTGTGTCTGCGGTCTTCTTTGCCCTTCCCCAATCTTCATGACTTTGCATTTGGCAGGGTTAAACTCAAGGAGCCAGTTGCTGGACCAGGCTTGTAGCCTGTCCAGGCCTCTTTGTAGTCCTGCCTGATCCTCATCCGATTTGATTCTTCTCATTAACTTCACTTCGTCCGCAAAGAAGGACACTTCTGAGTCTATCCCTTCCGTTATGTCATTCACATATACCAAGAACAGCACAGGTCCTAGGACTGACCCCTGTGGAACTCCGCTTGTCACAGGCTCCCACTCTGACACCTCGTCACGTACCATGACTCTTTGTTGCCTCCCTGTCAGGTATTCTCTGATCCATTGCAGTGCCTTTCCTGTTATGTGTGCCTGATCCTTTTTTTTTTGTAGTAACCTCTTGTGAGGAACTGTGTCGAAGGCCTTCTTGCAGTCCAAAAAAAAATGCAGTCGATCCACCCCTCTCTCTCTTGTCTTACTTCTGTCACCTTGTCATAAAACTCTAGTAGGTTTGTGACACAGGATTTTCCCTCCCTGAAACCATGCTGGTTGTCAATTATACACTTGTTTCTTTCCAGGTGCTCCACCACTCTCCTCCTGATGATCTTCTCCATGACCTTGCATACTATCCCCTTTAGTGATACAGGTCTGTAGTTTAGGGGCCTCATGTCTGTCCTCCCTTTTTAAAAATTGGGACTACATTTGCCATTTCCATACCTCAGGGAGTTGCCCAGTTTTCAAATGATGTGTTGAAGATCTTTGTTGGTACACACAATATCTCTGCTCCCTCTTTAAGGACCCCACAGAGAGATGTTGTCTGGTCCCACCCTTTGAGGTGTCAAGTTCGCAAAGAAAGCTTCTTCACCTCCTCCTTGGTTATATGTACCTCATCCAGCACTTGCGGGTGCACCCCCCCTGCTCTGATTTCCTGGAGTCCAAACGGGTTTTCCACTGTAAATACTTCTTTAAATCTTGTTTTGGGAGCTCCTGACATACCTCCCGGTCGTTTCTTGTGAATTCCCCATCACCCTTCCTCGTCTGATTACCTGGTCCTTGACTGTTGTTTTCCTCCTGATGTGGCTGTACAACAGCTTCGGGGTCAGTCTTGACTTTCGATGCTATGTCATTTTTCGTTTTTGCCGCTGAGCCCCCCTTTCTTATCTGTGCATATTCGTTTCTGACTCTTCGGCTAATCTCTTTTTTTTCCTGAGTTTCTCTGTCTTCTGTACCTTTCCATTCTCTAGTACACCTAGTTTTTGCCTCCCTACACCTTTGGGTGAACCAGGGACTCGTTCATTCTTCCCATTATTTCTGTTTCCCTTAGGAACAAAACCCCTCCTCTGCCTCCTTGCATTTTGTTGGCCACATAGTCCATCATTTCTTGTACTGGTTTTTCCTGTCAGTTTTCCCCCTCCCAC
>NW_026503742.1:5000-35754 GCF_026875155.1 Cherax quadricarinatus
TCCATGAGCTTTATCAAACCTCGTCTTAAAACTGTGTATGGTTCCTGCCTCCACTACGTCATTTTCTAGCTATTCCACTGCCTGACAACTCTATGACTGAAGAAATACTTCCTAATATCTCTCTGACTCATTTTTGTCTTCAACTTCCAATTGTGACCTCTTGTTTCTGTGTCCCCTCCCTGGAACATCCTGTCTTTGTTCACCTTGTCTATTCCGTGCAATATTTTATATGTCGTTATCATGTCTCCCCTTACCCTCCGGTCCTCCAGTGTCGTCAGGCCGATTTCCCTTAACCTTTCTTCATAGGACATTCCCCTTAGCTCTGGAACTAACCTTGTCGCAAACCTTTGTGCTTTGTCTAGTTTCTTGACATGCTTTATCAAGTGGGGGTTCCAAACAGGTGCTGTATACTCCAGTATGGGCCTGACATACACGGTGTACAGTGTCTTGAACGATTCCTTACCAAGGTATCGGAATGCTGTTTCTGAGGTTTGGCTATGCGCCCATATGCTGCAGCAGTTATTTGATTGATGTGCGCTTCCAGGAGATGTGCCTGGTGGTATTCGCAAAAAACTCACCCCAAGATACGTTTTTTCCCCTTGAAGTGAGGTTTGTAGTCCTCTGATTCACCCCTAGACGTAACTCATCTGCAGCGGCCTTCTTTGCCCTTCACCAATCTCATGACTTTGCACTTGGTGTGATTGAACTCCATGAGCCAATTGCTGAACCAGTCCTGCAGCCTGTCCAGGTCCCTTTGTATTTCTGCCTGGTCTTCGATCGAGTGAAATCTTCTCATGCAACTTCAACGTCCATCTGCAAACAGGGACTACCTCAAGTCTATTCCTTGATCCGTCATGTCGTTGACAAATACCAGAAAACACACTGGTCCTAGACTGACCCCAGCGGGACCCCGCTGGTCACAGGTGGCCCACTCTTGACACCTCGCCACGTACCATGACTTCGCTGCTGTCTTCCCACAAGTATTCAATATCCATTGTAGTGCCTTCACCTGTTATCCCTGCTTGTCCTCCAGTTTTTGCACCCAATCTCTTGTGAGGAACTTGTGTCAACCGCCTCTTCGTCCACCATGTCATAGACTCCAGTAGGTTTGTGATCACAGAATTCCGTTTCCAGAAACCAAGATGGCCTGCTGTTATAAGATCATACATTCTAGGTGTTTTCACACCTTCTCGCTGATAATCTTGCTGCCATGATTTTGCATACTATACAGTCAGTGACACGGTCGGGTATTTAGAAAGCATTCATGACTGTCACCCCTTTTTTAAAGGATTGGGACTACATTTGCTGTCTTCCATGCCTCAGGCAATCTCCCTGTTTCGATGAAGTATTGAATAATGTTTGTTATGGGTACACATAGCGCCTCTGCTTCCCTCTCCATCAATACCCATGTGGATAATGTTATCAGCCCCATTGCCTTTGAGGTATCTAGCTCACCTTCCAGAAGCCCTTCAACTTCTTCCTCTGTGTGTGCACTGTGTGCCAGCACTTGGTGGTTGTGCCCCCACCTCTCTCTCCGTCTTCTGGAGTCCCATCTGTCTCCACTGTGAACACTTCTTTTGAATCTCTTGTTGAGTTCTTCACATACTTCACTGTTTTTCATTTCTTTGTTGTCTCTCCTCCTTCCCTACCCTTCAGCCTGATTACCTGGTCCGTGACTGATGTTTTCCTCCTGATTTTTGGCTGTACTTAACAGTTTCGGTCAGATTTGGCTTTCCGTTCGCTGCTATGTCATATTCATATTGTCTTTGGCCTCCCTTCTTATCTGTGATATCGTTTCTGGCTCTAAACGACTGTTCTCCTATTCTCCTGCCTTTTGCCTTCTAATATCTACTTCCATTCCCTAGCACACCTTGTATTTGCCTGCCTGCACCTTTGGGTAAACCATGGGCTCATCCTGGCTTTTTCATTAATCCAGTTACCCTTGGGTACAACCTCCTCAGCCTCCTTGCTTTTGTTGCTACATATCCATCATCTCATTAACTGGGTTCCCTGCCAGTTCTCTTCCCACAAGGGACTGAAACCCGTTCAGTGTAGTTCCAGTCCTCATTCCTGTGTAGTCCCCTTTCTGTGGTTTGTCTTCATTTCAGTCCTGGCTTCCTGCTTCTTCACCTTCTCTCTCCATCCAGTTGTAAGCTCTAATGTGTATTCGAAATCCTAAAACCACATGGTCACTGGCCCCAAGGGGTCTTCATATGTGATGTCCTCAGATATCTGCACACTCAAGGTGATACTGATCCAGCCATGCTGGTTCATTATCCTCTCCTCTCTCTCTTGTAGTGTCCCTTTCGTGTTGGCACGAAGAAGTTTTTCCAGTACCAACTCCATCATCTTATGCCCTCCATGTTCTCCGACGCAATCGATCTCCATGTGGTTAAAGTCACCCATATCAGGACTTTGTCCTGCATGCATGAGCACTTCTGGACCCACTTCTAGCCAGTGTGTTCAACCATCGCTCTATTGCTCTCGTCGCATACACTGCTTGGCCTCCTGCTGTTCTGTGGTGGTTCTACATCACTGCTATTACCACCTGGGGACCTCCATAGTGAAGTGTTCCCACTAATGAAATACACTTCTTCTCACCGCTGTCTCCATCGCTTCCAGCTCCTCAAAATTCCAGCGATTTTTGATCAGCAACGAGCCACTCCTCCACCCGCCCCTATTTCCCTCTGTCGCTTTCCTCAGGATTTGGGTATCCCTTGGAAAGATGGCATCTGTTTATCCTAGTACCTTTGAAGCTGGTTTCCGTGAGAGCTATGAAGTCCGGTGATGTTACTTTGACTCTTTCCATGCCACTCTCTCACTTATATTGTAATTCCATCAGCGTTTGTGTACACCATACCTTCATTTCCTTCCAACAAGTGGCTTGGGCCTGTGAGGGTGGAGACCTGTTGGCATAGCTGAAGGGAATTCTATAGCTCGGTGTTGGGTGGAGGCTGTGGGTATGGATGTAGTGTGTGTTGGGATGTTGGTGATAGAGTTGTATGGTTCTGATAATAGTTTGTGTGTGAGCTTGCCTCTTGCTGTTCTGTTACTGCTTTGACTGACCTCCTGCTGGTTCCCACCTTGTCTCTTTTCCTAGCTCCTTTCGCTTTTTTTGTCCTCTCTCCTCAGCTGCTGTCTACTGATTTTGTTCTGTCTCTGTCTAGAAAACCCTTTGTACTCTTTCCGATATTTCATCGTGTTCACTTGAGGAATCTGTTCCGCACTGTTTCCGATCCTGATAATCACTTGATTGGTCGTTCTCACCCTTCGAGTACCCCCCTATTCTCTGAAAATTTTACAATCTCCGTCCATCTCTCACATTTCCCGTGATGATTTTCTCACTCTCCTTTCTTTCTTTCTTCCCTGCGTTGCCATTCAGTGTGTGTCCTTTCCTCCTCTCTCCTGAAGCCCAAGGATAAACACTGATTTTGGCCCTTGTCTCCTCCCATTTGCCTGTTGTGTGTGTGTGTGTTACTCACCTATTATGATACTCACCTATTTGCGTGTTGCAGGGGTCGAAGTCCCATAGCTCCTGTCCCCGCCTCTTCAATGACTTGCCTATTAGTGTCCTCTCTCTCCTCTCCCTGCTCCATGAGAAGCATTATGCATACCTCGCTAAAAACTATGTATGGTACCCGCCATTCCACTAACTCACTTTCTAGGCTATTCCACGGCTTGACTATATGACTGAAGAAATACTTCCAAACATCCCTTTGATTTCATCCTGAGTTCTTCAACTTCCAATTGTGACCTCTTGTGTCTGTGTCCCATCTCAGGAACATCCCGACTTGTCCCACCTCGTCAATTCAGCGCAGTATTTTATATGTCGTTTTAACAATGTCTCCACCCTGACCCTCCTATGCCTCCAGTTGTCGTCAGGGTCCGAATCCCCTCAACCCTTCTTCGTAGGAACAACCCCTAAAACTCTGGGACTAGTCTTGTTTGACAACCTTTGCACTTACTGTCTAATTTCATGACGTGCTTGACTAGGTGTGATTCCAAACTGGTGTGCAAATACTCCAGTATGGGCCTGACGTAAATGGTGTACAAGAGTCTTGAACTAACCTTACTGAGGTATCGAACGGCTAACTCAATCCGTAGTTTTGCCAGGCGCCCCGTATCAGACAGTAACAGTTATCTGATTGATGTGCGCCTCGGAGATATCTCGTGTTAACTCCACCCCCATATCTTATTCCTTGAGTGAGGTTTTGAAGACTTCGGCGTCTAAACTATATTTGTCTGCGTTCTTCATTGTGCTCCTTCACCCAATCTTCAATGACTTTGCATTTGGCAGGGTAAACTCAGGAGCCAGTTGCTGGACCAGGCTTGTAGCCTGTCCAGGCCTCTTTGTAGTCCCTGCCTGATGCCTCATCCGAATTGATTCTTCTCATTAACTATCACGTTCCGTCTACTTCGTCCGCAAAGAAGGACACTTCAGAGTCTATCCCTTCCTTAATGTCATTTCACATATACCAAGAACAGCACAGGTCCAGGACAGACCCCGTGGAACTTCCTCTTGTCACAGCTCACCACTCTGACACCTACGACACGTACCAGACTCTTTGTTGTCCTCCCTGTCAGGTATTCTCTGATCCATTTGCGTGCCTTTCCTGTTATGTGTGGGGGGGGGCCTGATCTTTTTTTTTGGTAGTAGACCTCTTGTGAGGAACTGTTCGTAAGGCCTTCCTTGCAGTCCAAAAAAAAATGCAGTCGATCCACCCTCTCTACTCTTGACTTACTTCTAGTCACCAGTTGTCATAAAACTCTAGTAGGTTTAGTGACACACTGAGATATTTCCCACCCATGAACCATGCTGGTTGTCAAATATACACTGTTTCTTTCCAGGGTCGCTCCACCACTTCTCCTCCTGATGATCTTCTCCATGACCCTTGCATACTATTTACACATTAAGTGATACAGGTCTGTAGTTTAGTGCCTCATGTCTGTCTCCCTTTTTAAAAAGTGGGACTGACATTTGCCATCATCCATACCTCAGGTAGTTGCCCAGTTTCAAAATGATGTTGTTTAAGATCTTTGTTGTACAACACAATATCACTTGCTCCCTCTTTAATGACCCACAGAGATATGTTGTCTGGTCCACGCCTTTGAGGTGTCAAGTTCGCAAAGCAGCTTCTTCTTCACGCTCCTCCTTGGTTATATGTACCTCAATCCCAGCACATGCTGGTGCAACTCCCTGCTCTGATTACCTCCTGGAGTCCTACTACTGGTTTCCCCACTGGTAAAAACTTCTATAAAATCTTGTGTTGAGCTCCTGACATACCTCCCGGTCGTTTCTAGTTTCATTCCCATCACCCTACTCAGTCAGATTACCTGGACCTAGACCTGTTGTTTTCCCTCCTGATGTGGCCTGTACAACAGCTTCGTGGTCCGTCATTGACTTTCGATGGCTATTTCATTATTCGTATTGCCGTGCTGACCTCCTCTTATCTGATGCATATTCGATTCTGACTCTGTCGGCTAATCTCTTTATTTCCCCCTTGAAAGTTTCTCTGACTTCTGGTACCTTTTCCAATTCACTAGTACAACACCTAGTTTTATGCCTCCCCTAGCACCTTTGGGATGAACCAGAGGACCGTTCTATTCTTCCCATTATTATTTCTGTTCCCTTAGGAACAAACCATCTCCTCGTGCCTCCTTTCATTTTGTTGGCCACATAGTCCATCATTTCTGTGTACAGGTTTTTCCTGTCAGTTCCCTCTCCCACTGAATGTCTTTAAAGAAGTTCCCCAAGCTGAGTATTCCCTCTTTTGTAGTTTTGGTTTTTCCCACCCTATTCCTGCTGCTCTCTCCACACTCAGTATCCACTTTGAGCTCAACTAATGTAATTACGAAGCACAGAACCTCCCTTGATCACTATCTCCCAGGGGCCTTTCAATCATGAACCACGATGTCCAGAACTACTGCAATGGTGAATACAAGTACAGTCTTGCTGGTTCATCCTCTTCTCGTCTCTCGGAGTGTCTCTCTAACATGTTGATGCAGAGGTTTCCAGTACCACATCCAATAACTGGCTCACCAGACACAATTTTCGGGACCCCACCTCCCCCATGGGGCTCCATGTTTTCCAGTCAATCCCATGTGATTGAAATCACCCATAACTAGTAACTTTGGCTCCCCCCCCATGTGTTCTCGCTCCCCTGGGCACCTCGGCATAGTGTGTCGACCATTGCTCTGTTTGCTCTCATCGTAATATTCTCTTGGCCTCCTGCAGTTCTTGGTGGGTTGTACATTACTACAGCAATTATCACCTTATGTCCCTCAGAACTGGATTGCTCCTACTAGTAGTCACCTTTCGCCGTGCCATCCATTCTTCCATTTTCTCACCCCCAACTAGTGATTAATAAATGAGCGAGTGCAGACTCCTCCCACCTTCCCTACCCCCCTCTGTCCTCCCTCTGTCATATCCTGAGGAATTGATATCCGGATGGAAAGATTGAATCTGTTATTAATTCTGGTGGTGTTTTGTTTCTGTAGTGTTGTTGTGTGTGTGTTTAGTGTGTGTGTGGTGTGTTTTTGTGTGTGTGTGTGTTGTACTCACCTAGTGTAACTCACCTAGATGAGGTTGACGGGGGTCGAGACCGAGCTCCTGCCCCGCGCTCTTTCACTGACAACTGAATGCCTCTAGGTCACTCTACCTCAAGCGTGAGCTTTAACATACCCTCTGCTTAAAGCTATGTATGGATCCTGCCTCCCCTACAACAGTTCGCTTCCAACTATTCCACTTACTGGACAACTCTTTGCTGAAAGAATACTTCCCAACCTCCCAGTGATTCAACTTTGTCTTCCTCATCCAACTAGTGTGCCCCCCTTGTTACAGTGACCAATACTCAGGAACATCCTTTCTTTGTCCACCTTGATCAATCCTGCTCAGTATTTTGTAGTCCGTTATCATTTCCCCCTATCTTCTCCAGACCACCGATTGTCGTCAGGGTTGATTACCCTTAACCTCTCCTCGTAGACATACCTCTTGATCTCTGGGACTAGTCTTGTTGCAACCTTTGCACTTTCACTAGTTTCGTTCCACTGTGCTTGGCTTAGGTGTGGGTTCCAAAACTGGTGCAACGCATACTCCAATATGGGCCTAACGTACACAGGTGTACAGGGTCCTGAAATGGATTCCTTATTTAAGATTTCAGGAATGCTTTGAGGGTTGCTACAGCGCTCCAACTATGCTGCAGCAGTTATTTTGTTGATGTGCGCTTCAGGATATTGCCTGGTGTTATACTCACACCCAAGATCTATTCCTTGAGTGAGTTGTAGCTCTGACCCCCCCTAGACTGTACTCCGCGTCTGCGGCCTTTTCATTCCCTTCCCCAATCTTTCATGACTTTTCACTTGTGGATGAACACCATGACCAATTGCAGGACCAGGTCTGCAGCCTGTCCAGATCCCTTGTTAGTTCAGCCTGGTCTTCGATCGAGTGAATTCTTCTCATCAACTTCACGGCATCGCTGCAAACATGGACACCTCAGAGTCTATTCCTTCCCGCATGGTCCGTTCACAAAATACCAGAAAAGCACTGTCCTAGGACTGACCCCTTCCGTGACCCCCGCAGGTCACAGGTGCACACGTGGCTGACACCGTCGCCACGTACGCATGACTCGCTGCTCAGCTGTCGTCCTGACGAAGTATTTTCACCTGATCATTGTAGTTCTCTTTCCCACTGTTATCCCTGCGTTGGTCCTACCTTAGATTTTTGTGCACACAATCTCTTGTTTGTAACTGTGCAAACGCCTTCTTGCAGCACCTAAGAAAATGATACAATCCAACCCACAAGTGGCCCTCTCTGCTCTTGTCTTACTGCTTGTCACCAAGTCTAGAACTCCAGCAGAAGGTTTGTGACACATGATTTCCCGTCGCCGCATGAAACATAGTTGGCTGCTGTTGATAGATCATTGCTTTCTAGAGAGATCGACTTCACACTTCTCCATGAAATCTTCATCCATGTGTGTGTGTGTTGTGTTTGTGTGTGTTTTTGTGTGTGAGTGTGTGTGTGTGAGAGTGTGTGTGTGTGTGTTGTGTGGTGTGTGTGCGTGTGTGCATGTTTGTGTATGTGATAGTGGTGTATGTGTCTGTAGTGTATGTGTGTTGTGTGTGTGTGTGTAGGGAGTGTGTGTGTGTGTTGGTGGGTGTGAAGTTTGTGTGTGGTTGTTTGAGTGTGTGTGTGTGTGTGTTGTGTGAGAGAGTGTGTTGCGTGTGTACCTCAGACCTAGTGAGGTTTTGACAAAGGGTGAGATGTGTTGTGTGAGTGTCGTGTGTGTGTGTGTGTGATTGTGTTTACACACGCTGATTGTGGTTGCAGGGGTCGAAGTATTTAGCTCCTGGCCGCCAGCCTCTTCACTGGTTGCTACTGTGTACTGGACTCTCTCTCGCGCCTGCTCCATGAGCTTTATCAACCTTCGTCTTAAAACTGTGAATGGTATCCATGCCTTCCACTATTACGTCAATTTCTAGCTAATTCACTGCTGACAATCTCTATGACCTGAAGAAATACTGATTCCTAATATATCTCGACTGATCATTTTTTGATCTTCTACTTCGAAATGTGACACAACTTTGTTTCCTGTGTCTGGGCCATCCCTGGAACATCCTGTCTTTTGTTCACACTTGTACTATTCCGTGAGGCAATATTTTAGTAGTCATTATCATTGTCTCCCTTAACCCTCCGGTCCCTCACCGTTGTCGATCAGGCCGATTTTCCTCTAACTTTCTATCATAAGAGAGCAGAGTATCCCTATCCCCTTAGCTCTGGAACTAACCTGTGGTCGCAAACACTTTGTGCTTTGTCTATTTCTTGACATGCTTTATCAGGTGTAGGTTGGTTCAAACAGGTTGTCAGTAGACTCCATGTATATGGGCCCTGACATAAACGGTGTACAGTGTCTTGAACAGATCCTTACCAAGGTATCGTAATGCTGTTCACAGGTTTGCCAGGCGCAACATATGCTGTGCAGCAGTTTTATACTGGTTGATAGTGAATGCCTTCCGAGAAAGCTTCGGCGAGCCTTAGCGCAATACTCTAGTCTTGTGGTCTTCTATATGCCCTTCCCCTATCTTCCATGGACTTTGCTATTTGCAGATTCAATTCGAGCGAGCATTTTGCGTAGATGACCGAGGTGATCACATATGATCTAGTCATGTTCTCTATGAAAGATCCTGCCTGGTCCTATAACTTGATTTAATCGTCCTCATTACTTCACTATCATTCTGCAAAGCAGTGACACTATCTGTGTCTAACCCTTCCGATCATAGTGCGGCTATTTTATACAAAATATACCAAAATGAGCACTGGATCCCCTAAGGACCGACTCCTATGGGACACCGCCACATCGGTCACAGTTTGCCCATTGTGATAAACATCATTACTGTACTGCATGAACTCGTTGTTAGCCTTTCCTGTCGAAAGTATTCTCTGATCCTTGCAGTGCCGGCCTTTACCGTTATCTGTCGCTGATGCTCTAGCATCTGCACTGATCTCTTGTGAGGAACATTGAGTCAAAGGCTCATACTTGGCAGTTCAAGAAGAATGCAATGCAAAAATAACCTCCTCTCCACAAACACCAAGACCCCACCCCACCCTCACCCACTCTCAATCTTGTGTCTTCTGTTATTATAAATCATAAAACTCCTACGAAGTTTATTGTGACATCAGGGATTTAGCCATTCCATGAATCCGTGCGTGGTTGGCATTTATACTCTTGTTCCCGTTTTCACAGGTGCATCACACCACTCTTCCTTCTATAATCTTGTCCAATAACTTGCATACTATTACATATCATGACACAGGTCTATAGTTTTAGTGCCAATGCTTTTCTCTGATCTCCTTTTTTAAAAATGGGAAACATACATTGTGCCGTCTATACCATATCATCAGGTATTTGCCCAGTTTCCAGGGACGTGTTGAAGATAGTGGTAAGTGCAACGCACAGCATAACTGCTTCACCTCTATTGACACACCGGGAGATGCATGTCCGGTCTGCATTGGCCTCTTCTGAGGATATGCATTGTCTCCTTACAGTATTCTTACACCTACCTCCTCTTGTGCACGTCTTATGTATGTTCGTCCAACACTTGTGGTGTATTCCTTAGCTGGTGTCCACTATCTGGTGCATGTCCCTCCAGAAGATCCTATACTGTCTCCACTAGTAAAATACATCCTAAATCACAAGTTAAGCTCTCTCACATACCTCATATCGTTTTGCTTGTGAGTTTCTCCACCTTTCTATTTTCCTTCAGTCCATATCACTTTGGGTCCTTTGACGTTAGTCTTCCTAATGTGGCTATAACAGTCATTCGGGTCAGATTGACTTTTGATGCCATGTCGTTTTCGTACTGGTCGCGGGGCATCCTCTATCATGGCATTTACTCGGTTATTCTCTGGCTCTCTATAATCATCCTATGTTTCCTGGTCCTATATGGGACTCCAGTACCTTACATTCTCTGTAGCACCTTAGTTTTGGCTCACTACACTTCGAGGGTTAAACCAAGGATTGACGTTTTTGGTCTTCCTAGTTATTTACTGTTATCCCTTGGGAACAAACCTTTCCTTTGCCCTTCTTGCACTTTGTGCTGTCCACATATTCCAACATCTACCGTTTTACTCTGATTTTTCCATACAATTCTCAGTCGCCACTTTAAACTCCTGCGGAAGTTTCTGATACGCTAGTGTAGTCACCCTATTATATAGTTTGGGCATGTCGCTATTACAATTCTTTACCTTCTCCACTTGTAAACTCTAACAATAATAATCAAAACTACAGACCCACCCGTTGATCACTATGATTAGTGGAGTGTGTGTGTGTATACTTAACCTAGTTAGGTTGCAGTGGTCGAGTGCGTCTCCTGCTGATGTGTGTTGGTGTGTGGTGTGTGTGGTGTGTGTGTGTGTTGTGTAGTTAGTGATTGTGAGTGAGTGTGTGTGTGTGTGTATGTTGTTGGTGTGTTAGAGTGTGTGTGTATGATTGTGTGTTGTACTGCACAATCCTTATATGTTGGTTGCAGGGGTGCGAGTCCCTAGCTCCTGGCCGCCGGCCTCTTTCACTACTGTTGCTACTAGGACCCCTCTTTTCTCACTGCTGTCCGTCGCGCTCGCATGAACTTTATCAACCTCGTCTTAAAACTGTGTATGGTTCCTAAGCCCTCCACTTACGTCATTTACTAGCTATTGACGGACACTGGCCTTACAACATCTATGATCTGGAAGAATAACTTTCCTACTATCTCACTGGACTCATTAGTGTCTTGCAAACTTCCAATTGTGGGCCTCTTTTTTCTGTGTCCCCCCACCCTGGAACGATCCTGACCCTAACCTAGTACTCACACTTTTGTCAAATTCAGCGCTTAGTATTCGTTATATTTCTTTTATATCATGTCTCCCTCTCCTCCAGACAGCACTCGCTGTCCTGTGTGGGTGGTGTGTGTTGGTGTGTGTGTGTGTGTGTGAGTGTGTGGAGTGCGTGTGTATATGTGAGATGTGTTTGTGTGTGTGTGTGTGATGTTGTGTGTGTGTGTGTGTGTGTGTCGTGGGGGTTTTGGAGTGAGTGTAATTGAGTGTGATATTGTGTTTGTATGTGTGTGTGTATGTATTTGTGGTGTGTGTGTGTGTGTTGTTAGTGTGTGTGTGTGGAGTGTGTTGTGGTGTGTGTGTGGTGATGTGAGTGTGTGTGTGTGTGTGTGTTTGAGATGCATGTGTGTGTGTATGTCACTTCACCTAGTATGTTGGTTTCCAGGAGTCGATCATAGTTCCGGTCCCTGCCTCTCAAAACTAAAGGTCAACTAGATATTTACCAACTCCTGAACCTGCGTTGTGAGCTTTATATCATAACCGGGGTTCTGTTGCAGTAAAGCATATAATGAATCACTAGTCCTTCCCCTAATATACGCTTCCCAAACTAGTTATTATTTCCTCTTCTTGACAACTCTGTACTGAAGAAATTACTACTTGAAATCAATCCTCGGAATATCATCCTGTTTCTTTCAATTTTCCATGAATGATCCATTCTTTGTTAACTGTGTCCATCTCTACTTCTGGAATCATTCTATGTCCCCACTGTCAATCCCTGCTCATAATTTTGGTATGTCGTTATGCATGTCCCCCCTAGTCTCTCCCTTGTCCTCTCAGTTTCAGTCATGGGAGGCGGATTTCCCTTAACCTCTTAGCTCCGTGGAGGACATCACCCCTTAGCCCTGGACTTAGTGCTTGAATGCGAACTCTCTGCACATCACTTGACTAGTTGTGCTTGGCTAGTTGTGGGCTCCAAACTGGTGCCTATCATTACATCATATCTTGTGTGGCCTAACGTACTACGGTGTACAGGTCACTGAGACGGATACCTTATAGTATTGGCGGAATGTCTTGTTCTTGGAGGTTTATGGCTAGATGCCCATAATGCGCATTGCAGATATTTGGTTGATTGTGTGCCTGCAGAAGATGTGCCTGTGATTATGAACCTCACCTCAAGATCTTATTTCCTTGGTGAGGTTATTGTAGTCTCTGGACCGCCTAGATCTGCACGTCCCTGCAGGTCCTTGCTTGCCCCTCCCCCAACTTCATGCGACCTTGCACTTGGTGGATTTGAACTGACCAGGAGCCATTTCTGGACCATAAAAACTTGGCAGCCATTGTCGCAGATCCATTTTGTAGCTCTGTTGCCTATGTCCCTGGTACCTCTGATTGAATTCTTCTGCGATCACTTCATGTCATCTGCGAACAGGGACAACGTACTTGGTCTTTATTGCTTCTGTCATGTCGTTCACAAATACCAAAACAGCACCGGGTACCTATGACTGACTCCTGTGAGCCCTAGTTCGACACAGGCGCCCACTTCTGAGACACCATCACCTGCGTACCAAGGCTCGCTGCTGTCTTCCCGAACAAGTATTTCACTGATCCATGTATGTGATCCCACTGTCTCGCATCTTCTCTTAAATTACTTCTAGAGAGTCCTTCTGTCTCCTACGAGTGAGACACGTTTTATATGTAATTACATGGGTATTATTCCATTGAATGCTTACTTGAGATTCCTCTCACATACTATTGGCGTCGCTCTTGTGATCTTACCTGCCTCCATTCCTTCGCTTAGCCTGATTACGGCCCGTTAGACTGGTTGTTTTCAACCTGATTTGTCTCAAACAACAGCTTTGGTTTCAGATTTTGGAGTTTGCTCTGATGACAGTTTTCATATAGTCGTTGGCTCTCACCCTTCTTAAACTGTGCATATTATCAATTATCTTGTGCTGTACAATAACTGTTCGTCCTTATTCATGCTATCAGGGATTCTGTTCCTCTATATTTCTATCCTATTTCTTAGCACACTTGGTTTTGGCCTGCCCATGCTACCATTATAGAGGTGTGAACCACATGCTCATCCATGGCTTTTTCTCTTAATTCCTGTTACACTTTGGGTACAAGACCTCTCCAGGCATTCCTTAGGATATTGTTGTTCACATTTCACAAATCATCCCGCATCATCTCCATTATCACATACTGACATTCCAATTGCCATTCTCTCTGTCTCCACTGTAACCCTGTTCATGGAAGTTCTCCTTTTCTGACATAGTCCCACCCAGACTGTATGTTTCGGCTATCATTCGTCAAGCTCTTACCTGCTTCCCTGCTCACACTTGGTAACTCTACAGTTTATTTGAAATAGCTTCTAAACAAACATCTATGATCGCTGCCCCAAGTGTCTTATCATATTTGATGTCCTCATATCTGCATTACTCACGGTGTGCCTCCTACAAACACTACAACACCGTCTGGTAAAACCAGGGCTCGTTCTGGTCTTCCCATTGTTTCTGTTGTCCATGGGAATAAATCTTTTTCCTCCCCACTGCCTCCTCCTTGCATTTTGTTGTTACAAATTCCATCATTCATTTACACTGGCTTTCCTGCCAGTTATCTTCCCACTGAAAACCTCATTGTCTTGCAGTGAAGATCCTCACTCTATGAAGTCCCCTGCTTTTATAGTCCTGGCTTTTTCCCCATTCAAATCATGTTACTCTCTCCACTTGCAACTCTACTAGTATTCAATAACACAGAACCACGTGGTCACTACTCCAGGTACCTCATACGTAGTCTGTCCTCAATGCCTCAATGTCTGAACAAGTCCAGGTGAACACAAGGTCCAATCTTACTGGTTCTTCCTCCCCCATCACTCTCTGGTGTCCTTACATGTTGGTGGTCATGAGGTTTTCCAGCACCACATCCAACATCTTGCTCTCTCAAGTTTTCTGACCCCCATGTGGCTCTCTGGTTTTCCCAGTCAATCTCCTGTGGTTGAAATCCCTCATAACCAGCAACTTTGCTTCTGCTGGAGTGAGCAACTCTTGCCTCCTCAGCAAGTGTGTCCACCATTGCCTCCTGTTGCTCTCTTCATATTCCTCTCTTGGCCTCAAACGGCAGTATCGTGGTGGATTATACATTCAACACATCACTGCAATGACCACTTTGTGCTCCCCAGACGAATGAACCTACTATGTAGTCCCCCCGTCCTTTCTCCCTGCTTCAGTCTATGCCTCTCATGTTCCGAATTTTCCATCGGTTTTTTTCGAGCACAGCAACCCCTCCTCTCCCCTCTGCCCCTTCTATCTTTCCTCATGATCTGGTATCCTTGTGGAAGATGCATCTGTTATTGTCTCAGTGAGTTTTGTATTCTGTAACTGCTATGATGACCTAGGGACTATTCTTCGTTGATTCTTTTTTTGCCATCCTCAGATTATTCGTTAAATCCAACCGCATTTGTGAACCAACCTTCACTTCTGTTCTTAATACTGTAACTGTGTGTGTGTTTGTGGTGATGTGTGTGTGTGTGGGTGTGTGTGTGTGGTGTGTGTGAGTGTGTGTGTGTGTGTGTGTGAGTGTAAAATGTGTGAGGTGTGGTGTGTTTGTGTGTGTTGTGTGAGTGTGTGTGTGAGTGTGTTGTGTGTGTACTTGTACTCACCTATTGGGTACTCACCAATAAGTGGGTTGCAAGGTCGAGTCATAACTCCTGGGACCCTCCTCTTCGCGCTGATTGCTACTAGGGTCCTCCTCTTCATTGCCCATGAGCTTTATCATACCTCCCTTAAAACTTGTATGGTTCCCGCCTCACTACGTCACTTTCTAGGCTATCACGGCCTGACTACTCTATGATTGGAGAAATACTTCCCTAGCATCCCTTTGAATACATCTGAGTCTTCAACTTCCATTGGTGACCTCATTGTGTCTGTGTCCCTTCTCTGGAACATCCGTCTTTTCCACTGCTGTCTATTCCTCTCAGGCCGATTTTCCCTCAACCTTCTTCGTATGTGACAATCCCCTTACCTCGGAACTAGTCTTGTTGGCAAACATTTGCACATTTCTCTAATATCTTGACGTGCTTAAACCAAACTGTGCTGCATACTCCAGTATGGGCCTGACGTAAATGTATACAGAGCTTGAACGAATCCCTTTCTGATGTATCGAACGCTATCCGAGGTTTGCAGGCGCACCGTAATGCTGCAGCAGGTTCTCTGAATGATGTGTCGCCCAGGATATATGCTCGGTGATATACTCACCCCCAGATCTTTTTCCTGGAGTGAGGCTTGCAGTCCATTTGGCAATCTAAACTATATCGTGTCTGGGTCTTCTTGCCCTTCCCCAAACTTCAAGACTTTGATTTGGCATGATTAAACTCAAGGCAGCCAGTTGCTGGACCAGGCTTTGTATCCTGTCCATCTCTTTGTAGTCCTGCCTGATCCTCATTAAGCCGATTGATTCTTCTCATTAACTTCAAATCATCATGCAAACAAGGATCACTTTTGAGTCTATCCCTTCCGTAATGAGTGTGTGAGTGTGTTTGTTGTGTGTGTGGCGTGTGATGTGTGTGTGTGTGTGTGTGTGTTTGTGTGTTTGTGAGGTGTGGTAAGTGTGTGTGAGTTGTGTGAGTGTGTGTGTATGTGTTTTGTGTGAGTGTGTGTGCATGTGTGTGTATGTTGTGTGTGTGTGTGTATTGTGTGTGTGTGTGTGTGTGTGTGGTGGCATGTTGTGTGTATGTTGTGTGTGTGTGTGTGGAGTGTGTGTGTTGTGTGTGTGTGTGTGTGTGTTAGTGTGCGGTGTGGTGATGTGTGTGAGTGTGATGGTGTGTGTGTGTGTTTTGTGTGTGTGTGTGTGTGGTGTGATGTGTTGTGTGTGTGTGTTGTGAGTTGTGTTGTGTGTGCATTGTGAGTGTGTGTGTGTGTGGCGCAAGTGTGGCGTGGTGTGTGTTGTGTGTGTGTGTGTGTACTCACCTAGTTGTACTCACACCTAGTTGAGGTTGCAGGGGTGAGCCGAGCTCTCCTGGCCCCGCCTCTTTCACTGACGCTACTAGTCACTCTTCCTGAGCCGTGAGCTTTATCATACTCTGCCTTAAAGCTATTTATGGATCCTGCCTCCATTACAACAGTCCGTCCCAAACTATATTTCCACTTACTGACGTACCTCTGTGGGCTGAAGAAATACTTCCTAAATCCCTGTGATTCATCTCATCTGTGTCTTCAACTTCCAACTGAGTCCCCTTGTTACTCTTTCCAATCTCTGAAACATCCTGTTCCTTTGTCCACCTTTCAATTCCTCTCAGTATTTTGTATGTCGTTATCATGTCGCCCCCTATCTCTCCTTCCTCCAGTATCAACAGGTAGATTTTCCCTTAACCTCTCCTCGTAGACATACCTCTTAGCTCTGGGACTAGTCTTTGTTGCAAACCGTTGCACTTTCTCTAGTTTCTATTCTTCACGTGCTTGGCTAGGTGTGGGTTCCAACTTGGAGCACATACTCCAATGGGCCTAAACGTACACGGAGTACAGGGTCCTGAATGATTCCTTATTAAGATGTCGGAATGCTGTTTCTGAGGTTTGGCTATGCGCCCATATGCTGCAGCAGTTATTTGATTGATGTGCGCTTCCAGGAGATGTGCCTGGTGGTATTCGCAAAAAACTCACCCCAAGATACGTTTTTTCCCCTTGAAGTGAGGTTTGTAGTCCTCTGATTCACCCCTAGACGTAACTCATCTGCAGCGGCCTTCTTTGCCCTTCACCAATCTCATGACTTTGCACTTGGTGTGATTGAACTCCATGAGCCAATTGCTGAACCAGTCCTGCAGCCTGTCCAGGTCCCTTTGTATTTCTGCCTGGTCTTCGATCGAGTGAAATCTTCTCATGCAACTTCAACGTCCATCTGCAAACAGGGACTACCTCAAGTCTATTCCTTGATCCGTCATGTCGTTGACAAATACCAGAAAACACACTGGTCCTAGACTGACCCCAGCGGGACCCCGCTGGTCACAGGTGGCCCACTCTTGACACCTCGCCACGTACCATGACTTCGCTGCTGTCTTCCCACAAGTATTCAATATCCATTGTAGTGCCTTCACCTGTTATCCCTGCTTGTCCTCCAGTTTTTGCACCCAATCTCTTGTGAGGAACTTGTGTCAACCGCCTCTTCGTCCACCATGTCATAGACTCCAGTAGGTTTGTGATCACAGAATTCCGTTTCCAGAAACCAAGATGGCCTGCTGTTATAAGATCATACATTCTAGGTGTTTTCACACCTTCTCGCTGATAATCTTGCTGCCATGATTTTGCATACTATACAGTCAGTGACACGGTCGGGTATTTAGAAAGCATTCATGACTGTCACCCCTTTTTTAAAGGATTGGGACTACATTTGCTGTCTTCCATGCCTCAGGCAATCTCCCTGTTTCGATGAAGTATTGAATAATGTTTGTTATGGGTACACATAGCGCCTCTGCTTCCCTCTCCATCAATACCCATGTGGATAATGTTATCAGCCCCATTGCCTTTGAGGTATCTAGCTCACCTTCCAGAAGCCCTTCAACTTCTTCCTCTGTGTGTGCACTGTGTGCCAGCACTTGGTGGTTGTGCCCCCACCTCTCTCTCCGTCTTCTGGAGTCCCATCTGTCTCCACTGTGAACACTTCTTTTGAATCTCTTGTTGAGTTCTTCACATACTTCACTGTTTTTCATTTCTTTGTTGTCTCTCCTCCTTCCCTACCCTTCAGCCTGATTACCTGGTCCGTGACTGATGTTTTCCTCCTGATTTTTGGCTGTACTTAACAGTTTCGGTCAGATTTGGCTTTCCGTTCGCTGCTATGTCATATTCATATTGTCTTTGGCCTCCCTTCTTATCTGTGATATCGTTTCTGGCTCTAAACGACTGTTCTCCTATTCTCCTGCCTTTTGCCTTCTAATATCTACTTCCATTCCCTAGCACACCTTGTATTTGCCTGCCTGCACCTTTGGGTAAACCATGGGCTCATCCTGGCTTTTTCATTAATCCAGTTACCCTTGGGTACAACCTCCTCAGCCTCCTTGCTTTTGTTGCTACATATCCATCATCTCATTAACTGGGTTCCCTGCCAGTTCTCTTCCCACAAGGGACTGAAACCCGTTCAGTGTAGTTCCAGTCCTCATTCCTGTGTAGTCCCCTTTCTGTGGTTTGTCTTCATTTCAGTCCTGGCTTCCTGCTTCTTCACCTTCTCTCTCCATCCAGTTGTAAGCTCTAATGTGTATTCGAAATCCTAAAACCACATGGTCACTGGCCCCAAGGGGTCTTCATATGTGATGTCCTCAGATATCTGCACACTCAAGGTGATACTGATCCAGCCATGCTGGTTCATTATCCTCTCCTCTCTCTCTTGTAGTGTCCCTTTCGTGTTGGCACGAAGAAGTTTTTCCAGTACCAACTCCATCATCTTATGCCCTCCATGTTCTCCGACGCAATCGATCTCCATGTGGTTAAAGTCACCCATATCAGGACTTTGTCCTGCATGCATGAGCACTTCTGGACCCACTTCTAGCCAGTGTGTTCAACCATCGCTCTATTGCTCTCGTCGCATACACTGCTTGGCCTCCTGCTGTTCTGTGGTGGTTCTACATCACTGCTATTACCACCTGGGGACCTCCATAGTGAAGTGTTCCCACTAATGAAATACACTTCTTCTCACCGCTGTCTCCATCGCTTCCAGCTCCTCAAAATTCCAGCGATTTTTGATCAGCAACGAGCCACTCCTCCACCCGCCCCTATTTCCCTCTGTCGCTTTCCTCAGGATTTGGGTATCCCTTGGAAAGATGGCATCTGTTTATCCTAGTACCTTTGAAGCTGGTTTCCGTGAGAGCTATGAAGTCCGGTGATGTTACTTTGACTCTTTCCATGCCACTCTCTCACTTATATTGTAATTCCATCAGCGTTTGTGTACACCATACCTTCATTTCCTTCCAACAAGTGGCTTGGGCCTGTGAGGGTGGAGACCTGTTGGCATAGCTGAAGGGAATTCTATAGCTCGGTGTTGGGTGGAGGCTGTGGGTATGGATGTAGTGTGTGTTGGGATGTTGGTGATAGAGTTGTATGGTTCTGATAATAGTTTGTGTGTGAGCTTGCCTCTTGCTGTTCTGTTACTGCTTTGACTGACCTCCTGCTGGTTCCCACCTTGTCTCTTTTCCTAGCTCCTTTCGCTTTTTTTGTCCTCTCTCCTCAGCTGCTGTCTACTGATTTTGTTCTGTCTCTGTCTAGAAAACCCTTTGTACTCTTTCCGATATTTCATCGTGTTCACTTGAGGAATCTGTTCCGCACTGTTTCCGATCCTGATAATCACTTGATTGGTCGTTCTCACCCTTCGAGTACCCCCCTATTCTCTGAAAATTTTACAATCTCCGTCCATCTCTCACATTTCCCGTGATGATTTTCTCACTCTCCTTTCTTTCTTTCTTCCCTGCGTTGCCATTCAGTGTGTGTCCTTTCCTCCTCTCTCCTGAAGCCCAAGGATAAACACTGATTTTGGCCCTTGTCTCCTCCCATTTGCCTGTTGTGTGTGTGTGTGTTACTCACCTATTATGATACTCACCTATTTGCGTGTTGCAGGGGTCGAAGTCCCATAGCTCCTGTCCCCGCCTCTTCAATGACTTGCCTATTAGTGTCCTCTCTCTCCTCTCCCTGCTCCATGAGAAGCATTATGCATACCTCGCTAAAAACTATGTATGGTACCCGCCATTCCACTAACTCACTTTCTAGGCTATTCCACGGCTTGACTATATGACTGAAGAAATACTTCCAAACATCCCTTTGATTTCATCCTGAGTTCTTCAACTTCCAATTGTGACCTCTTGTGTCTGTGTCCCATCTCAGGAACATCCCGACTTGTCCCACCTCGTCAATTCAGCGCAGTATTTTATATGTCGTTTTAACAATGTCTCCACCCTGACCCTCCTATGCCTCCAGTTGTCGTCAGGGTCCGAATCCCCTCAACCCTTCTTCGTAGGAACAACCCCTAAAACTCTGGGACTAGTCTTGTTTGACAACCTTTGCACTTACTGTCTAATTTCATGACGTGCTTGACTAGGTGTGATTCCAAACTGGTGTGCAAATACTCCAGTATGGGCCTGACGTAAATGGTGTACAAGAGTCTTGAACTAACCTTACTGAGGTATCGAACGGCTAACTCAATCCGTAGTTTTGCCAGGCGCCCCGTATCAGACAGTAACAGTTATCTGATTGATGTGCGCCTCGGAGATATCTCGTGTTAACTCCACCCCCATATCTTATTCCTTGAGTGAGGTTTTGAAGACTTCGGCGTCTAAACTATATTTGTCTGCGTTCTTCATTGTGCTCCTTCACCCAATCTTCAATGACTTTGCATTTGGCAGGGTAAACTCAGGAGCCAGTTGCTGGACCAGGCTTGTAGCCTGTCCAGGCCTCTTTGTAGTCCCTGCCTGATGCCTCATCCGAATTGATTCTTCTCATTAACTATCACGTTCCGTCTACTTCGTCCGCAAAGAAGGACACTTCAGAGTCTATCCCTTCCTTAATGTCATTTCACATATACCAAGAACAGCACAGGTCCAGGACAGACCCCGTGGAACTTCCTCTTGTCACAGCTCACCACTCTGACACCTACGACACGTACCAGACTCTTTGTTGTCCTCCCTGTCAGGTATTCTCTGATCCATTTGCGTGCCTTTCCTGTTATGTGTGGGGGGGGGCCTGATCTTTTTTTTTGGTAGTAGACCTCTTGTGAGGAACTGTTCGTAAGGCCTTCCTTGCAGTCCAAAAAAAAATGCAGTCGATCCACCCTCTCTACTCTTGACTTACTTCTAGTCACCAGTTGTCATAAAACTCTAGTAGGTTTAGTGACACACTGAGATATTTCCCACCCATGAACCATGCTGGTTGTCAAATATACACTGTTTCTTTCCAGGGTCGCTCCACCACTTCTCCTCCTGATGATCTTCTCCATGACCCTTGCATACTATTTACACATTAAGTGATACAGGTCTGTAGTTTAGTGCCTCATGTCTGTCTCCCTTTTTAAAAAGTGGGACTGACATTTGCCATCATCCATACCTCAGGTAGTTGCCCAGTTTCAAAATGATGTTGTTTAAGATCTTTGTTGTACAACACAATATCACTTGCTCCCTCTTTAATGACCCACAGAGATATGTTGTCTGGTCCACGCCTTTGAGGTGTCAAGTTCGCAAAGCAGCTTCTTCTTCACGCTCCTCCTTGGTTATATGTACCTCAATCCCAGCACATGCTGGTGCAACTCCCTGCTCTGATTACCTCCTGGAGTCCTACTACTGGTTTCCCCACTGGTAAAAACTTCTATAAAATCTTGTGTTGAGCTCCTGACATACCTCCCGGTCGTTTCTAGTTTCATTCCCATCACCCTACTCAGTCAGATTACCTGGACCTAGACCTGTTGTTTTCCCTCCTGATGTGGCCTGTACAACAGCTTCGTGGTCCGTCATTGACTTTCGATGGCTATTTCATTATTCGTATTGCCGTGCTGACCTCCTCTTATCTGATGCATATTCGATTCTGACTCTGTCGGCTAATCTCTTTATTTCCCCCTTGAAAGTTTCTCTGACTTCTGGTACCTTTTCCAATTCACTAGTACAACACCTAGTTTTATGCCTCCCCTAGCACCTTTGGGATGAACCAGAGGACCGTTCTATTCTTCCCATTATTATTTCTGTTCCCTTAGGAACAAACCATCTCCTCGTGCCTCCTTTCATTTTGTTGGCCACATAGTCCATCATTTCTGTGTACAGGTTTTTCCTGTCAGTTCCCTCTCCCACTGAATGTCTTTAAAGAAGTTCCCCAAGCTGAGTATTCCCTCTTTTGTAGTTTTGGTTTTTCCCACCCTATTCCTGCTGCTCTCTCCACACTCAGTATCCACTTTGAGCTCAACTAATGTAATTACGAAGCACAGAACCTCCCTTGATCACTATCTCCCAGGGGCCTTTCAATCATGAACCACGATGTCCAGAACTACTGCAATGGTGAATACAAGTACAGTCTTGCTGGTTCATCCTCTTCTCGTCTCTCGGAGTGTCTCTCTAACATGTTGATGCAGAGGTTTCCAGTACCACATCCAATAACTGGCTCACCAGACACAATTTTCGGGACCCCACCTCCCCCATGGGGCTCCATGTTTTCCAGTCAATCCCATGTGATTGAAATCACCCATAACTAGTAACTTTGGCTCCCCCCCCATGTGTTCTCGCTCCCCTGGGCACCTCGGCATAGTGTGTCGACCATTGCTCTGTTTGCTCTCATCGTAATATTCTCTTGGCCTCCTGCAGTTCTTGGTGGGTTGTACATTACTACAGCAATTATCACCTTATGTCCCTCAGAACTGGATTGCTCCTACTAGTAGTCACCTTTCGCCGTGCCATCCATTCTTCCATTTTCTCACCCCCAACTAGTGATTAATAAATGAGCGAGTGCAGACTCCTCCCACCTTCCCTACCCCCCTCTGTCCTCCCTCTGTCATATCCTGAGGAATTGATATCCGGATGGAAAGATTGAATCTGTTATTAATTCTGGTGGTGTTTTGTTTCTGTAGTGTTGTTGTGTGTGTGTTTAGTGTGTGTGTGGTGTGTTTTTGTGTGTGTGTGTGTTGTACTCACCTAGTGTAACTCACCTAGATGAGGTTGACGGGGGTCGAGACCGAGCTCCTGCCCCGCGCTCTTTCACTGACAACTGAATGCCTCTAGGTCACTCTACCTCAAGCGTGAGCTTTAACATACCCTCTGCTTAAAGCTATGTATGGATCCTGCCTCCCCTACAACAGTTCGCTTCCAACTATTCCACTTACTGGACAACTCTTTGCTGAAAGAATACTTCCCAACCTCCCAGTGATTCAACTTTGTCTTCCTCATCCAACTAGTGTGCCCCCCTTGTTACAGTGACCAATACTCAGGAACATCCTTTCTTTGTCCACCTTGATCAATCCTGCTCAGTATTTTGTAGTCCGTTATCATTTCCCCCTATCTTCTCCAGACCACCGATTGTCGTCAGGGTTGATTACCCTTAACCTCTCCTCGTAGACATACCTCTTGATCTCTGGGACTAGTCTTGTTGCAACCTTTGCACTTTCACTAGTTTCGTTCCACTGTGCTTGGCTTAGGTGTGGGTTCCAAAACTGGTGCAACGCATACTCCAATATGGGCCTAACGTACACAGGTGTACAGGGTCCTGAAATGGATTCCTTATTTAAGATTTCAGGAATGCTTTGAGGGTTGCTACAGCGCTCCAACTATGCTGCAGCAGTTATTTTGTTGATGTGCGCTTCAGGATATTGCCTGGTGTTATACTCACACCCAAGATCTATTCCTTGAGTGAGTTGTAGCTCTGACCCCCCCTAGACTGTACTCCGCGTCTGCGGCCTTTTCATTCCCTTCCCCAATCTTTCATGACTTTTCACTTGTGGATGAACACCATGACCAATTGCAGGACCAGGTCTGCAGCCTGTCCAGATCCCTTGTTAGTTCAGCCTGGTCTTCGATCGAGTGAATTCTTCTCATCAACTTCACGGCATCGCTGCAAACATGGACACCTCAGAGTCTATTCCTTCCCGCATGGTCCGTTCACAAAATACCAGAAAAGCACTGTCCTAGGACTGACCCCTTCCGTGACCCCCGCAGGTCACAGGTGCACACGTGGCTGACACCGTCGCCACGTACGCATGACTCGCTGCTCAGCTGTCGTCCTGACGAAGTATTTTCACCTGATCATTGTAGTTCTCTTTCCCACTGTTATCCCTGCGTTGGTCCTACCTTAGATTTTTGTGCACACAATCTCTTGTTTGTAACTGTGCAAACGCCTTCTTGCAGCACCTAAGAAAATGATACAATCCAACCCACAAGTGGCCCTCTCTGCTCTTGTCTTACTGCTTGTCACCAAGTCTAGAACTCCAGCAGAAGGTTTGTGACACATGATTTCCCGTCGCCGCATGAAACATAGTTGGCTGCTGTTGATAGATCATTGCTTTCTAGAGAGATCGACTTCACACTTCTCCATGAAATCTTCATCCATGTGTGTGTGTGTTGTGTTTGTGTGTGTTTTTGTGTGTGAGTGTGTGTGTGTGAGAGTGTGTGTGTGTGTGTTGTGTGGTGTGTGTGCGTGTGTGCATGTTTGTGTATGTGATAGTGGTGTATGTGTCTGTAGTGTATGTGTGTTGTGTGTGTGTGTGTAGGGAGTGTGTGTGTGTGTTGGTGGGTGTGAAGTTTGTGTGTGGTTGTTTGAGTGTGTGTGTGTGTGTGTTGTGTGAGAGAGTGTGTTGCGTGTGTACCTCAGACCTAGTGAGGTTTTGACAAAGGGTGAGATGTGTTGTGTGAGTGTCGTGTGTGTGTGTGTGTGATTGTGTTTACACACGCTGATTGTGGTTGCAGGGGTCGAAGTATTTAGCTCCTGGCCGCCAGCCTCTTCACTGGTTGCTACTGTGTACTGGACTCTCTCTCGCGCCTGCTCCATGAGCTTTATCAACCTTCGTCTTAAAACTGTGAATGGTATCCATGCCTTCCACTATTACGTCAATTTCTAGCTAATTCACTGCTGACAATCTCTATGACCTGAAGAAATACTGATTCCTAATATATCTCGACTGATCATTTTTTGATCTTCTACTTCGAAATGTGACACAACTTTGTTTCCTGTGTCTGGGCCATCCCTGGAACATCCTGTCTTTTGTTCACACTTGTACTATTCCGTGAGGCAATATTTTAGTAGTCATTATCATTGTCTCCCTTAACCCTCCGGTCCCTCACCGTTGTCGATCAGGCCGATTTTCCTCTAACTTTCTATCATAAGAGAGCAGAGTATCCCTATCCCCTTAGCTCTGGAACTAACCTGTGGTCGCAAACACTTTGTGCTTTGTCTATTTCTTGACATGCTTTATCAGGTGTAGGTTGGTTCAAACAGGTTGTCAGTAGACTCCATGTATATGGGCCCTGACATAAACGGTGTACAGTGTCTTGAACAGATCCTTACCAAGGTATCGTAATGCTGTTCACAGGTTTGCCAGGCGCAACATATGCTGTGCAGCAGTTTTATACTGGTTGATAGTGAATGCCTTCCGAGAAAGCTTCGGCGAGCCTTAGCGCAATACTCTAGTCTTGTGGTCTTCTATATGCCCTTCCCCTATCTTCCATGGACTTTGCTATTTGCAGATTCAATTCGAGCGAGCATTTTGCGTAGATGACCGAGGTGATCACATATGATCTAGTCATGTTCTCTATGAAAGATCCTGCCTGGTCCTATAACTTGATTTAATCGTCCTCATTACTTCACTATCATTCTGCAAAGCAGTGACACTATCTGTGTCTAACCCTTCCGATCATAGTGCGGCTATTTTATACAAAATATACCAAAATGAGCACTGGATCCCCTAAGGACCGACTCCTATGGGACACCGCCACATCGGTCACAGTTTGCCCATTGTGATAAACATCATTACTGTACTGCATGAACTCGTTGTTAGCCTTTCCTGTCGAAAGTATTCTCTGATCCTTGCAGTGCCGGCCTTTACCGTTATCTGTCGCTGATGCTCTAGCATCTGCACTGATCTCTTGTGAGGAACATTGAGTCAAAGGCTCATACTTGGCAGTTCAAGAAGAATGCAATGCAAAAATAACCTCCTCTCCACAAACACCAAGACCCCACCCCACCCTCACCCACTCTCAATCTTGTGTCTTCTGTTATTATAAATCATAAAACTCCTACGAAGTTTATTGTGACATCAGGGATTTAGCCATTCCATGAATCCGTGCGTGGTTGGCATTTATACTCTTGTTCCCGTTTTCACAGGTGCATCACACCACTCTTCCTTCTATAATCTTGTCCAATAACTTGCATACTATTACATATCATGACACAGGTCTATAGTTTTAGTGCCAATGCTTTTCTCTGATCTCCTTTTTTAAAAATGGGAAACATACATTGTGCCGTCTATACCATATCATCAGGTATTTGCCCAGTTTCCAGGGACGTGTTGAAGATAGTGGTAAGTGCAACGCACAGCATAACTGCTTCACCTCTATTGACACACCGGGAGATGCATGTCCGGTCTGCATTGGCCTCTTCTGAGGATATGCATTGTCTCCTTACAGTATTCTTACACCTACCTCCTCTTGTGCACGTCTTATGTATGTTCGTCCAACACTTGTGGTGTATTCCTTAGCTGGTGTCCACTATCTGGTGCATGTCCCTCCAGAAGATCCTATACTGTCTCCACTAGTAAAATACATCCTAAATCACAAGTTAAGCTCTCTCACATACCTCATATCGTTTTGCTTGTGAGTTTCTCCACCTTTCTATTTTCCTTCAGTCCATATCACTTTGGGTCCTTTGACGTTAGTCTTCCTAATGTGGCTATAACAGTCATTCGGGTCAGATTGACTTTTGATGCCATGTCGTTTTCGTACTGGTCGCGGGGCATCCTCTATCATGGCATTTACTCGGTTATTCTCTGGCTCTCTATAATCATCCTATGTTTCCTGGTCCTATATGGGACTCCAGTACCTTACATTCTCTGTAGCACCTTAGTTTTGGCTCACTACACTTCGAGGGTTAAACCAAGGATTGACGTTTTTGGTCTTCCTAGTTATTTACTGTTATCCCTTGGGAACAAACCTTTCCTTTGCCCTTCTTGCACTTTGTGCTGTCCACATATTCCAACATCTACCGTTTTACTCTGATTTTTCCATACAATTCTCAGTCGCCACTTTAAACTCCTGCGGAAGTTTCTGATACGCTAGTGTAGTCACCCTATTATATAGTTTGGGCATGTCGCTATTACAATTCTTTACCTTCTCCACTTGTAAACTCTAACAATAATAATCAAAACTACAGACCCACCCGTTGATCACTATGATTAGTGGAGTGTGTGTGTGTATACTTAACCTAGTTAGGTTGCAGTGGTCGAGTGCGTCTCCTGCTGATGTGTGTTGGTGTGTGGTGTGTGTGGTGTGTGTGTGTGTTGTGTAGTTAGTGATTGTGAGTGAGTGTGTGTGTGTGTGTATGTTGTTGGTGTGTTAGAGTGTGTGTGTATGATTGTGTGTTGTACTGCACAATCCTTATATGTTGGTTGCAGGGGTGCGAGTCCCTAGCTCCTGGCCGCCGGCCTCTTTCACTACTGTTGCTACTAGGACCCCTCTTTTCTCACTGCTGTCCGTCGCGCTCGCATGAACTTTATCAACCTCGTCTTAAAACTGTGTATGGTTCCTAAGCCCTCCACTTACGTCATTTACTAGCTATTGACGGACACTGGCCTTACAACATCTATGATCTGGAAGAATAACTTTCCTACTATCTCACTGGACTCATTAGTGTCTTGCAAACTTCCAATTGTGGGCCTCTTTTTTCTGTGTCCCCCCACCCTGGAACGATCCTGACCCTAACCTAGTACTCACACTTTTGTCAAATTCAGCGCTTAGTATTCGTTATATTTCTTTTATATCATGTCTCCCTCTCCTCCAGACAGCACTCGCTGTCCTGTGTGGGTGGTGTGTGTTGGTGTCAGGTGGGCACCCGGGAAAGGGGGTTATACCCTTTTTACGATGGGCAAACATGGGGAGAAGATTAGCAGGTTGAGGTTCCCACCAGGGTGCGTGAGGTAATTTTTCCGCTTTTGCATGGTCTTGCCATCTGGTGCGGTACGAGGGATTGGAGGTTGGGTGGGGAGGGGCATTGTGGGTTGTGTAGGGAAGAGGAAACAGTTTACCATATCATGTATTTTTGTGAGGGGTTGGAGAGAATCAGAAAATGGGTGGGCAGGGTGGTGCAGAAGGTGGGGGGAGGGATGTGTCAGTATTGTGGGTGCTGAGTTTAGATGTGGGGGGTGGAAGAGGGTGCAGCATGGGTGGTAGCATATGTGATGGTGGACTACGTATACATATCGTGGTGCATGAGGGGATCGGAAGTGTGAGAAGTGAGAAAGCATGTGCTGGCAGCAATAGTATTCTGTATTATGTGTAGGAATAGGGATCTATATGGGACAAGGTGGGGGGAATGTTTTTCTGAGGGCTACTGTACCCTCATGGTAAGTGAAATGCTTATTATGTAGGGGTGGGGATTAGATCAGGGGATAGACATCGGGCTTGCCGTCCAGTGAGCGAGGGTGAATCTGTTGGCAGTCAGCGCTCCAGGGTGAGTGTGTCACTGTCATGTTTGGTGCATGTTCTGGTACGAGTGGTTGTCCTGGTTCTGTTCATGGCATGAGAGGAGGTGTACGAATATTATGCATGGTGGCTACAGGCGCCTGTGTGCGTGAGGTGTACGATTATTATGCATGGTGGCTTCAGGCGCCTGTGTGTGTTAAGGTATGCCAGAATGCTGGACAGTGGCAACTGCTGCTGGAGGGGAGGTTATGGTTTTTTTTTGCCTACAGGTAGAAGGCTTTGGGATCTGTAATCCCATCATGTTTGATCTTGATATGTCATGGTCAGTTGCATCCACTTAGTGTGTAGGCATCATGCAAGCCAAGTCACTGGCTTGGAGTGTAAAGTATTTTATTTGTACTTGTTTTTGTTCTGCAAGTATGTCTTGCATTGTAGGCGTGCAACCAGTGGGGGTTTTGTGGTTGGGGCTCGAGCCATCGGGCGGGGCCATAGGTGAAGGACCTTGTTATATATTTTTGTGCATATTACAATCATTGGTGTCACGTGGTATGGCCGTCCATACAGATAGTGGGAGATGTATCTAGCATTGTGGCGGCAGGTGACAGTCTTTTTGTTCTTAAGTAGAACGTTGTTTGTACCAGGTTTTTTATTGAGTGGTACTCACTATACCACTATACCACTATACCACTCACTTATTTATCCATACCTCACCTATGCTATTTGTGCTTGGGGATCAACTGCAGCAACACACCTAAAGCCAATAATAACCCAACAAAAAGCTGCAATAAGAATAATCACTAAATCCCATCCCTGGCAACACACCCCCCCACTCTTCATAGATCTAAACTTACTCCCTTTCAGTACATCCACACTTACTACGTGCAATCTACATCTACAGCCCTTTAAAAACCCCCAATATCCAACCTTGACCTAAAAACGCTTTCTTGATAGTTGTGACAGAACCCACAGGAAATAACACCAGACACAAACATCTCTACGACATTCCCCATCTCCGACTAAACCTTTTACAAAAATTCAATGTATGTCAAAGGCCCTAAAATCTGGAACACCCTACCTGAGAACTCTAGAACTGCAGACACATTCATCACCTTCAAAACTACCATAAGAAAACACCCTTATCTCCCTGATAAACCCCAAATCAACTAACTACACGAAAAACCACCTGGTGGTTTTCACACTTAAAACTCACTCACCCATTTGACCATAAACAGAAATATTAATCTCAATTTTTAAAATAATGAATCCTATGATACTCCAATACTGAAACTATGTATAGTGCCAAAACAAAAGCATTCACATTGCTAAACTCACAAACTAGTATTTAGTCACTTAGCCATAGTACCAACTTACCTCATAATTTGTAATATTTTAAAATAAAGAATTAAACTAAGTCTGCCCGAAATGCCTAGCCATGCTAGGCTTTCTAGTGGTACACTCTGTAATCATTATTTAACTACATGTAAACCACACAACAACCAAATTCTGTAAATTCAACATTGTAATCTTTATAGAGAATAAACTTTGAATTTGAATTTGTTATTGTCACCCTGCTGTTCTGTAATCAGTGGCGAGAGTAGGTAGTGGATAGGTTGCAATAAATCTCATGTTGTTGAGATTATATGTATATTTATTATATGGTGTACTGAATTGTTTAAAAAAAGTATATAAAAAAAATTTCCTCAGGACGTACCCTGACGGTCTGTCTTCCTTTAATACATCGTTCAGTCCTGCTCTAACTCTAATTGAATTAAACCTTTCATTATGTATCTCCGTAATCCAACTCCTTAGACCATCCATATCCCATCTCATACCTTCCCTGCCCCCTCGTAAAATTCATTCAATTGTCCCTCTAGGTAGTCCTGTAACCCATACCGCCACCGTGCCTGTTCCCTGCCACATACACTAACCCACACTTATCCCCTGCATGACATAAATGCTATCTAACCTCGCCTCATAACCCCTACAAACGAACGAGTTCTATACTCCATATCCCCCTCCCCACCACATCTACAACCCATACATCCCTTAACACATCCCTCAGAGCACCCAATACACATCCCCCCCCCCCTCAGTATCACATCCCCATGTCTAATCCACGCAATTCTAATCACCCCCAAGCACTGTAATAAAGGTAAGCCCCACAAATAATACATCAAAAATCCCGAAAAAAACACCTTTCACCCCTGCATTTTGACTTGCCGTATATAAACACCTATGAAGCAACCCCCCTTCCCCCAACCCACCCACCTTTACAACCCTCCCTTTTCCCCCTCCTCCCACCCATGATGTGCAATGGG
>NW_026503746.1:0-11446 GCF_026875155.1 Cherax quadricarinatus
ACAATACACACACACACACACACACTCACACACACACACGCACACAAACACACACACCGCACAAACACACACACACACACACAATCAGCAAGAGGCCGGGGCCCAGGAGCTGTGACTCGACCCCTGCAACCAAAATAGGTGATACACACACATCACACACACACACACACACACACCACACACACACACACACACACACACAACCACACACACAAAAGCAAAAGCTAGTGGATCAGGCACACATAACGGAATGGCTCTGCAATGGAATCAGAGAAATACCTGACAGGGAGGCAACAGCGAGTCATGGTACGTGACTAGGTGTCAGAGTGGGGCTGTGAAAAGCGGGGTTCCAAGGGGTCAGTCCTAGGACCTGTGCTGTTATTGGTATATATGAACGAACATAACTGAATGGATAGACTCAGAAGTGTCCTTGTTTGCAGATGATGTGAAGTTAATGAGAAGAATCAAACCGGATGAGGATCAGGCAGGACTACAAAGAGACCTGGACAGGCTACATGCCTGGCCAGCAATTGGCTCCTTGAGTTTAACCCCGCCACCAAATGCAAAAGTCATGAAGATTGGGGAAGGGCCAAAGAAGACCACAGACACAAATATAGTTTAGATGGCCAAAGACTGCAAACCTCACCTCAATGAGAAAAAAAATATAGGGGTGAGTATAGCACCGAAGCATATCTCCTGAGGCGAACATCTATCAGATAACTGCTGCAGCATACGGGCGCTGGCAAACCTACGGATTAGCGTTCCGTTAACCTCAGTAAGGATTCGGTTCAAGACTCTGTATACCAATTTGTCAGGCCATGCAGGAGTATGCAGCACCAGTTTGGAATCACACCTAGTCAGCACGTCAAGAAATTAGAGAAGTGCAAGGTTTGCAACAAGACTAGTCCCAGAGCTACGGCATTGTCCTAGTGAAGATAGGATTGAGGGAAATCGGCCTGGACGACTCTGGAGGACAGGAGGGTCAGGGGGCGAGAACATGATAACGACATATAAAAATACTGCGCGGAATAGACTGAGTTGGGACAACAGATGGGATGTTCCAGAGAAGGGACACAGACACAAGAGGTCACAATTGGAAGTTGACAGACTTCAGATGAATCAAAGGGATGTTTAGAAGTATTTTTCAGTAATAGAGTAGGTCAGGCAGTGGTATAGCTAGAAAGTGACGTAGTGGAGGCGTGGGAACCCCCCATCATAGTTTTAAGCGAGGTATGATAAAGCTAATGGTTAGCAGGGAGAGAGAGGACATAGTAGCAATCAGCGAAGAGGCGGGGCAGGAGCTATGACTCGACCCCTGCAACCACAAATAGTGTGAGCACAACACACACACACACACACACACAACACACAACACCACACACACACATACACCCAACAAAGGTGCAGGGAAGGCAAAAACCAAGTGTGCTTAGGAATGGAAGACATATAGAAGCAAAGGTCCCAGGAGAATAAGACGAGAGAGAACAGTCGTAGGCCAGAAGAAACGAATATGCACAGATAAGAAGGGAGGCCCAAAGACAATATGGAAAATGACATAGCAGCGAAAAGCCAATCTGACCCGAAAAGTCTGTACAGCCAGAATAGGAGGAAAACAAACAGGTCAAGGACCAGGTAATCAGGCTAGGGAAGGAAGGAGGAGAGTCTAACAGGAAACATGACCGTGAAGTATGTGAAGAAACTAACAAGAGATTCAAAAGAAGTGTTCACAGAGGAGTCAAAGGGATCAGAAAGACGGAGAGGTGGGGCACACCACCAAGTGCTGGAACAGTGCACACAACCGAGGAAGAAGTGAAGAGGGCTTCTGTGTGAGCTAGATACCCTCAAGGCAATGGGGGCCAGATAACATCTCACCATGGGTATTGAGAGAGGGAGCAGAGAGGCGCTATTGTGTTACCCTAACAACAATATTCAATACATATATCAAACAGGGAGATTGCCTGAGGCATGGAAGAAAGCAAATGTAGTCCCACAATCTTTACTAAAAGGAGGACAGACATGAAGGCACTAAACTACAGACAGTGTCACTGACATGTATAGTATGCAAAATTCATGGAGGAAGATTATCAGGAGAAGGTGGTGGTACACTAAAAGGAATGATTCATCAACAGCAGCCAGCATGGTTTCAGCGGACGGGAAAATCCTGTGTCAAAAACTACTGGAGTTCTATGACATGGTGACAGCAGAAGACAAGAGAGAGAGGGGTGGGTGGATTTGCATTTTTTGGTCTTGCAAAAGGAAGGCGTGTTTGACACTAAGTTCCACACAAGAGATGGGTGCACAAAACTGGAGGACAAGCAGGGTATAAAGGGGAAAGGCACTACAATGGATCAGGGAAATACTTGTCAGGAAGACAGCAGCGAGTCATGGTACGTGGCGAGGTGTCCAGAGTGCGGCACCTGTGACCTGCGGGGTCCCGCAGGGGTCAGTCCTAGGACCAGTGCTGTTCCAGTATTTGTGAACGACATGATCGGAAGGGAATAGGACCTGGAGGTGCCCTGTTTGCAGTGACGTGTGAAGTTGATGAGAAGAATTACACTCGATCGAAGACCAGGCAGAAACTTCAAAGGGATCTGGACAGGCTGCAGAACCTGCGTCCAGCAATTGGCTCCTGGAGTTCAATCCCACCAAGTGCAAAGTCATGAAGATTGGGAAGGCAAAGAAGGCCGCAGACCGGAAGTACAGTCTAGGGGGTCAGAGACTACAAACCTCACTCAAGAAAAAGATCTTGGGGTGAGTATAAACACCAGGCACCTCTCCTGAAGCGCACATCAACCAAATAACTGCTGCGCATATGGGCGCTAGCAAACCTCAGATACAGCATACGACATCTTAATAGGAATCGTTCAGGACCCTGTACACCGTTACGTTTAGGCCATATTGGAGTTACTGCGGCACCAGTTTTTGGAACCCAACCTAAGCCAAGCACGTAAAGAAACTAGAGAAAGTGCAAAGGTTTGCAACACAGGACTATCCCAGAGCTAAGAGGTATGTCCTACGAGGGAGAGGTTAGGGAAATCACCTTGACGGACACTGGAGGACAGGAGAGATAGGGGGGGACATGCATAACGACATACAAAATACTGAGGGGGAATTGACAAGGTGGACAAAGACAGGATGTTCGAGAGATTGGACACAGTTACAAGGGACACAGTTGGAAGCTAAAGACACAAATGAATCACAGGGATATTTAGAAGTATTTTCTTCAGCCACAGAGTAGTCAGTAAGTGGATTAGTTTGGGAAGCGATGTAGTCTGGAGGCAGGGATCCATACATAGCTTTAAGCAGAGGTTATGATAACAGCTCACGGCTCGGGGAGATTGACATAAAGTAGCCGATCACTTGAACGTGGAGGGGCCAGGAGCTCGGACTCGACCCCGCAACCTCAACTAGGTGAGTACAACTAGGTGAGTACACACCACAGACACACACACACACACACACACACACACTGTTATGCCTACATTTACATCCTTTGTCAACAAACCTGTTATCTATCTCTCCTCAGTTAAAATCTCCAACAAAGAGGAACTTTAAAATCGTTGCTTATTTTTCCCCTCCATCTTTCGTTTGTCATTTCCCTTTCATAATATGGAGAAACATAATTCAATTGGCTTCAAATTTCATGGCTTGTGTTCGGTTATCTAAGGTAAAGATTTATGGTGCTCTATCGATATTTACTTATTTTCCTGTGAGTGAAGTTATAAAACACTTTCCATTATTACTGGATTATGTTGACAACTCACAAGTTTCTGTTTGCTTAACAAATATCTCACAACCTCCGACAACACACGAGACACAAATCTTAAATCTACTTCTGTATATATAATTATTTGCAAAATTTCATAAAATATTATCACTTTTTTTTTCCTGTCAAAGATATAAAATAATTTGAGCATTGATCTTCTTAACATAATTAATATTTAAAGACTGATGCCAAGTTATGAACAGTCTAGTACCCAGTAAGTTTAGTTGTGTGCAGGTATATGCTTCAGAATAATAATACCGATTAACATTCTATATATCACAACGTGGAGTTTATACCGTGTAGACAACGTGTTATTGTAAATTTATATTTTTGTAAAATATTGTTTTTAAAGACTAGAATGTTGGATTCAAATTAATAACTGATGAATGCAAAATTCCAAAAAAGGACTTTTTTTTTTTTTAAAGATAAATCTTGGCTGTTGCTTTGAGCTGTGGAAATTATAATTTGCCCACATTCATTAAAACTAACATTGGTTTTAGTAAATAATAACTTCGGATGCCTCTCCTGATCGTCATCCAACAAAAGAACTCTTATTTCGTAAAGTTTTTATACTTGATTTTGGGATGTGTAGATGATAATTTGCCAGATTAATTAAACAAATATCGTATTGGATTTCTTTCAAACCATAAATTCATACATATTTTAGGAATCCCAAAATAGGGGTTCTGAAAATTGGCGATTAGATTTTTTTCTTTCTCCAGTTTTTTACTTCAATATATCACAAAACTCTAAGTTTCTTCAAGTCAGTTTCAAATTTTTAACAGTGAAGTACAGTGACTATGACAAGAATCTTGGAGCAATTGTTATGTGCAGGAGTCTTGTGACCACAGTTCGTTAAGTGTCCTTCCCCAGCAACATGTGCAGGAGTCTTGCGACCACAGTTGTTAGTGTTTTACAGCAAATGTGCAGGAGTCTAGTACCACAGTTGTTAAGATGTCTTCCCAGCAACATGTGCTGGGAGTCTTGTGAACACAGTTGGTTAAGCGTGTCCTTACCAGAAACATGTGCAGGCAGTCTTGTGACCACAGTTGTTATGTGTCTTCCCCTGCCAAACATGTTGCAGGAGATACTAGTGACCACAGTGGTTAGGTGTTTTTCCAGAAACATGTGCAGGAGTTCTTGCGACCACAGTTGTTAAGGTCTTATAACAACCATGTGCAGGAGTCTTGTGACCACAGGTTGTTAAGTGTCTTCCCAGCAAACATGTGCAGTGAGTTCTTTGTGGACCACAGTGTGTTAAGTGCCTTCCCAGCAACATGTGCAGGAGTCTTGTGACCACAGTTGTTAAAGTGTCTTCCAGCAACATGTGCAGGATGTCTTCTTGTGGACCAAGTTGTTATTAAGATGTCTTCATAACAAAATGTGCAGGGAGGCTTGTGACCACAGTTGTTAAGTGTCTTCCCAGCAACATGTGCAGGAGTCTTGTGACCACAGTTGTTAAGTGTCTTCCCAGCAACATGTGCAGGAGTCTTGTGACCACAGTTGTTAAGTGTCTTCCCAGCAACATGTGCAGGAGTCTTGTGACCACAGTTGTTAAGTGTCTTCCCAGCAACATGTGCAGGAGTCTTGTGACCACACTTGTTAAGTGTCTTTCCACGAAAATGTGCAGGGTTCTTGTGACCAAAGTTTGTTAAGAGCCTTCCCCAGCAACATGATGCAGGGAAAGTCTTGTGACCACGTTGTTTAAGTCTCTCTTCACCAGCAACATGTGCAGGAGTCTTGTGACCACAGTTGTTAAGTGTCTTCCCTGCAACATGTGCAGGAGTCTTGTGACCACAGTTGTTAAGTGTCTTCCATGCAACATGTGCAGGAGTCTTGTGACCACTGTTGTTAAGTCTCTTCCCAGCAACATGTGCAGGAGTCTTGTGACCACAGTTGTTAAGTGTCTTCCCTGCAACATGTGCAGGAGTCTTGTGACCACAGTGTTACAGTTGTCTTCCCAGCAAATGTGCAGGAGGTCTTGTGACCACATGTTATTAAGTGTCTTACAGGCAACATGTGCAGGAGTCTTGTGACCTTACAGTTGTTTAGAGAGTCTTCCAACAACATGTGCAGGGTCTTTGACCACAGTTTTTAAGTCTCTTCCCCAGCAAACTGTGCATGTGTCTTGTGACCACAGTTGTTAAGTCTCTTCCAGCAACATGTGCAGGAGTCTTGTGACCACAGTTGTTAAGTCTCTTCCCAGCAACATGTGCAGGAGTCTTGTGACCACAGTTGTTAAGTGTCTTCCCAGCAACATGTGCAGGAGTCTTGTGACCACAGTTGTTAAGTGTCTTCCCAGCAACATGTGCAGGAGTCTTGTGACCACAGTTGTTAAGTGTCTTCCCAGCAACATGTGCAGGAGTCTTGTGACCACAGTTGTTAAGTCTCTTCCCAGCAACATGTGCAGGAGTCTTGTGACCACAGTTGTTAAGTGTCTTCCCTGCAACATGTGCAGGAGTCTTGTGACCACAGTTGTTAAATCTCTTCCCGCACATTTGCTGGAGTCTGTAGACCACAGTTGTTATATAAGTGTCTTCCCAGCAACATGTGAGGAGGTCTTGTGACCACAGTTGTTAAGTCTCCTTCCCGGCAACCGTGCAGGAGTCTTGTGACCCCCAGGTTTAAGTTGTCTTCCACAGCACATGTGCAGGGGTCTTGTTTGACCACAGGGGCGTTTGTTAAGTCTCTTCCCAGCAACATGTGCAGGAGTCTTGTGACCACAGTTGTTAAGTGTTTCCGCCAAACATGTGCAGGAGTATTTTGGACCTCAGTTGTTTAAGTGTCTTCCCCAGCAAAATGTGCAGGAGTCTTGTTGACCACAGTTGTTTTAAGTGTTTACCTGCAACATGTGCAGGAGCTTGTGACCACAGTTGTAAGTGTCTTCCCTGCAACACTGTGCAGGACCGTCTTGGGACCACAGTAGTTAAGTCTTTCCAGCAACATGTGCAGGAAAGGAGTCTTGTGACCAGAGATGTTAAGTGTCTTCAGCAACATGTGCAGGATCTTGTGACCACAGTTGTTATGTGTCCTTCCAGCAACATGCTGCAGGAGTCTTTGTCCACAGTTTTAAGTGTCTTACCAGCCAACATCTGGCAGGACTTCTTGTGAAACAGTTGTTTAGAGTTGCCCAACAACATGTGGCAGGAGTCTTGTGACCACAGTTGTTAAGTGGCTTATCCCAACAAAAACATGTGCAAGGAGTCCTTGTGAACCACAGTTGTCGAGACTAGGCGTTTCCCAGCAACATGGTGCAGGAGTCTTTGACCACAGTGTTTTGTGTGTCTTCCCCAATATGTGCAGGAGTCTTGTGACCACAGTTGTTAAGTCGTCTTCCCAACAACATGTGCAGGAGTCTTGTGACCACAGTTGTTAAGTGTCTTTCCAGCAACATGTGCAGGGTGTCTTGTTACCACGTTGTTATAGTCTCTTCCCAGCAACATGTGCAGGAGTCTTGTGGACCACAGTTGATTAAGTGTCTTACAGCAACATGTGCAGGCGTCTTTGACAACAGTGTTTAGAGTCTTCCCAACCAAACATGTGCAGGAGTCTTGTGACCACAGTTGTTAAGTGTCTTCCCAACAACATGTGCAGGAGTCTTGTGACCACAGTTGGTTAGTGTCTTTATTTTACCAACAACTGTGCAGGAGTCTTTGTTACCACAGTTGGTTACAAGTGTCTTAACCTGCACCATGTGCAGGAGTCTTGTGGACAAGTTGTTTAGTCTCTTTCCCAGCAACATGTGCCAGGAGTAATTGCGGCCGACAGTTGTTAAGTGAAGTCATTGTGACCCAGTTGTTAAGTCTCTTCCAAGAACATGTGAGGGAGTCTTGTGACCACAGTGTTAAGTGGTCTTCCAGCAACATGTGCAGACAGGTCTTGTGACCACAGTTTGTTAATTCTCTTCTCAGCACATGTAAAAAAAGGAGTCCTGTGGACACAGTTGTTAAGTGTCTTCCCAGCAACATGTGCAGAAGTCTTGTGACCACAGTTGTTAATTCTCTTCCCAGCAACATGTGCAGGAGTCCTGTGACCACAGTTGTTAAGTCTCTTACCAGCAACATGTGCAGGAGTCTTGTGACCACAGTTGTTAAGTGTCTTCCCAGCAACATGTGCAGGAGTCTTGTTGAACCACGTGATAAGTCTTTCCCAGCATCTGTGCAGGAGTTTTGTTGGATCACAGTTGTTAAAGTGTTTTCCCTGCAACATGTGCAGGAGTCTTGTGACCACATATTGTTTAAGTGTCTTCCCAGCAACATGTGCAGGAGTCTTGTGACCACAGTTGTTAAGTGTCTTACCAGCAACATGTGCAGGAGTCTTGTGACCACAGTTGTTAAGTGTCTTCCCAGCAACATGTGCAGGAGTCTTGTGACCACAGTTGTTAAGTGTCTTTCCAACAACATGTGCAGGTGTCTTGTGACCAGAGTTGTAAGTGTCTTCCCAGCAACATGTGGCAGGAGGTCCTTGTGACTCACAGTTGTTTAAGTCTCTTCCCAGCAACATGTGAGGAGTCTTGTGACCACAGATGTTAAGTGTCTTTCCCTGCAACATGTCGAACAGGAGGTCTTGTGACAAACAGTCGTTAAGTCTCTTCCCAGCAACAAGTGCAAGGAGTCTTGTACCACAGTTGTTAAGTGTCTTCCAGCAACATGTGCAGGAGGTCTTGTGACCTCAGTGTTAAGTGTCCTTACCAGGAACATTGTGCAGGAGTCTTGTGACAACAGTTGTTTAGAGTTTCCAACAAACATGTGCAGGAGTCTTGTGACCACAGTTGTTAAGTGTCTTCCCAACAACATGTGCAGGAGTCTTGTGACCACAGTTGTTAAGTGTCTTCCCAACAACATGTGCAGGAGTCTTGTGACCACAGTTGTTAAGTGTCTTACCAGCAACATGTGCAGGAGTCTTGTGACCACAGTTGTTAAGTCTCTTCCCAGCAACATGTGCAGAGGTCTTGTGCCACCTCAGTTGGTTAAGTTGATTCATTGTGACACAGTTGTTAAGTTCTTCCCCCAGCAAACATGTGCAGGAGTCTTGTGACCTAGTTGTTAAGTGTCTTCCCTAGCAAACATGTCGCAGAAGTATTGTGACCACAGTTGTTCTAATTCTCTTCCCAGCAACATGTCCAGGAAGTCCTGTGACCCACAGTTGTTAAGTGTCTTCCAGCAACATGTGCAGAAGTCTTGTGACACAGTTTGTTATTCTCTTCGACAAACATGTGCAGGAAGTCTGTGACCACAGTTGTTAAGTCTCTTACCAGCAACATGTGCAGGAGTCTTGTGACCACAGTTGTTAAGTGTCTTCCCAGCAACATGTGCAGGAGTCTTGTGACCACAGTTGTTAAGTGTCTTCCCAGCAACATGTGAGGAGTCTCTGACCCACAGTTGTTAAGTGTCTTCCAGCAACATTGTGCAGGAGTCCTTGACTACAAGACTATTAAGATGTCTTCCCAGCAAACATGTGCAGCTAGTCCTGGGACCACAGATGTTTAAAGTTGTCTTCCCAGAACATATGCAGGAGTCTTGTCAACCACAGTTTGTTAAGTATCTTACCAGCAACTTGTGCCGGGAGTTTGCGACTCAGTTGGTTTCAGTATCTCCAGCCAAACATCGTGCAGGAGTCTTGTGACCACAGTTGTTAAGTCTCTTCCCAGCAACATGTGCAGGAGTCCTGTGACCACAGTTGTTAAGTCTCTTACCAGCAACATGTGCAGGAGTCTTGCGACCACAGTTGTTAAGTCTCTTCCCAGCAACATGTGCAGGAGTCTTGTGACCACAGTTGTTAAGTCTCTTCCCAGCAACATGTGCAGGAGTCTTGTGACCACAGTTGTTAAGTGTCTTCCCTGCAACATATGCAGGAGTCTTGTGTCCACAGTTGTTATGTCTCTTCCCAGCAACATGTGAGTGAGTTCTTGTGACCACAGTTGTTAAGTGTCTTACCAGCAACATGTGCAGGAGTGTTGTGACCACAGTTGTTAAGTCTCTTCCCAGCAACATATGCATGAGTCTTTTGACCACAGTTGTTAAGTGTCCTTACAGCAACATGCTGCAGCGAGTCTTGTGACCAAGTTGTTAACAAACTCTCTTCCCAGCAACATGTGCAGGATGTCTTGTGAACACAGTGTTATGTGTTCTTCCCAGACATGTGCAGGGAGTTCTTGTGACCACAGTTGTTAAGTGTCTTCCCAGCAACATGGTGCAGGAGTCATCTGACCACAGTTGCCTAAGTTGTCTTCCCAGCAACATGTGCAGGATAGTTGGGGACCACAGTTGTTAGTTCTTCAGCAAAATTTCGGAGTCTTGTGAACAAATTTTTAAATGTCTTCCAGCAACATTGCGAGTCTTGTGCCCCGTTGTTAAGGGCCTTCCCAGCAACATGTCAGGAGTCTTTTGACCCCAAATTGTTAATTTCTTCCGCAAAGTGCAGAGTCTTTTGACCCAGTTTTTAGTTCTTCAGCAAAAGGCAGGGGGCTTTGAAACAGTTGTTAAGTCCTTCCCAGCAAAATGGCGGGGGTTTTGGACCCACAGTTGTTTAAATGTTTCCCCGAAAATGTGCAGGGGGCTTTGACCAAAGTTGTTAAGTTCTCCCCCAACATGTCAGGGGTCTTTGCAAAGTTGTTAAGTTCTTCCCGAACAGGCGGAGTCTTTGACCCATTGTTAGGGTTGTTTCCGAAAATTGCAGGAGTCCCGTGCCACAGTTGTTAAGTCTTTACAGCAACAAAAGGAGGAGTCTTGTGACCACAGTTGTTAAGTTTTTCCCGCAACAGTGAAGGGTTTTGAAAATTTTTTAAGTGTCTTCCCAAAAAAACTTTGGGGAGGGTCGGCCCCAGTTGTTAAGTGTCTTCCCAGCAACATGTAAGGAAAATTTTGTGGGTACCAAAATTTTTGGGGGGTTTTTCGCAAAAAATGTGCAGGGAAAGTTTGTCCCCCCCCCCCCCCCCCCCCCCCCCCCACAACAAATGAAAATTGTTGTTTAAGTGTCTTCCAAAATGTTCAAATTTGGACCAAAAATTGGGGAAAATTTCCCAAAAAAAACATTTCAGGAGTCCGGGGGGACCACAATTGTTAATTTTAAACAAATGGCAGGAGTTTTGACACGTGTTAAGTTTTCCGAACTGTGCAGGAGTCTTTGACCACTTGTTAATTGTCTTCCCGCAACTGTGGGGTTTTTTTGTGACCACATTTTGTTTTAAGTGGGGCTTCCACGTTGGCCAAAACATGTGCAGGAGCTTTTGACCACGTGTTAATTTTTTCCCGCAACATGTGCAGGGGTTTTGACCACGTTGTTAATTCTTCCCAGCAAAAAGTGCAGGGTTTGTGACCACAGTTGTTTAAATTCTTCCCAGAACATTTCAGGGGGGGCTTGTCCAAGTTGTTAAAATTTTACAGAACATGTGCAGGAGTTTGTGACCACAGGTTAAGTTTTCCCCAAAAGGGCAGGGTCTTTGACCCATTGTTTTTAAGTGTCTTCCCCGAACTGTGAGGATCTTTGTCCACAGTTTTTAAGTCTTTTTCCCCCCAACGTGCAGGGGGTTTTGACCCCAGTGTTAAGTGTCTCCAAGAACATGTGCGGGGGTCTTTTTACCACAGTTGTTAAGGTTTTCCCCCCAAAATGTGCGGAAGTCTTGTGACCACAGTTGTTAAGTGTCTTCCCGCAACATGTGCAAAAGTTTGTGACCAAAAG
>NW_026503747.1:0-12368 GCF_026875155.1 Cherax quadricarinatus
TAAAAACCCGCGGTCAGAGGCCAAAACTCCAGACCGTCGTGTTAGCCAAAGACCAGCTAGTTAAAAACCCCCCCGGAGAGGCCCCAATCCCGACCCTCGTGTTAGCCCCTAACCGCTAGTTAAACCCGCGGTCAGAGGTCTCAAACTCCCGCCGTCGTGTTAGCCACTAGACCAGCTAGCTTAAAACCCCGGGCAGGAGGCTCACAACTCCAGACCGTCGTGTTAGCCACCCGACCCGCTAGCTTAAACCCGCGGTCAGAGAGCTCACAACTCCAGACCGTCGTGTTAGCCACTAGACCAGCTGCTTAAACCGCGGTCAGAGAGTCCCCACAACTCCAGCCGTCGTGTTAGCCACTAGACCAGCTGGGTTAAACCGCGGTCAGAGAGACTCACAACCCCCCAGGACCGTCGTGTTAGCCACTAGACCAGCTAGCTTAAACCCGCGGTCAGGAGCTCAACTCCAGACCGGTCGTGTTAGCCACTAGACCCGCTAGCTTAAACCCGCGGTCAGAGAGAAATCAAACTCCAGACCGTCGTGTTAGCCACTAGACCAGCTAGCTTAAACCGCGGTCAGGGAGCTCAACTCCAGACCGTCGTGTTAGCCACTAGACCAGCTAGCTTAACCCGCGGGGCAGAGAGACTCACAACTCCAGACCGTCGTGTTAGCCCCTAGACAGCTAGTTAAACCGCGGTCAGAGAGCTCACAACTCCAGGGCGTCGTGTTAGCCACAGACCAGCTAGCTTAAACCCGCGGTCAGAGATCTCAGAACTCCAGACCGTCGTGTTGCCACTAGACCAGCTAGCTTAAACCCGCGGTCAGAGATTCTCAGAACTCCAGACCGTCGTGTTAGCCACTACCAGCTTTGCTTTAAACCCCCGGTCAGAGGTCTCCAACTCCGACCGTCGTGTTAGCCACTAGACCAGCTAGCTTAAACCCGCGGTCAGAGAGCTCACAACCTCCAGACCCTCGTGTTAGCCCACTAGCCACTAGCTTAAACCCGCGGTCAGAGGAAGTCTAACAACTCTTAGACCCCTCGTGATAGTGTGGTGTGTGCAACTTTGTTGAGGTGGTGTGTGCACTGTTGAGTGTGGTGTGTTACTTGTGGGGTGTGGTGTGTTGCACTTGTTGAGTGTGGTGTGTGCACTTTGAGGTGTGGGGGTGCACTTGTTGAGTGGTGGTGTGTGCCCAGGCTTTCTTGTTGAGTGTGGTGTGTGCACTTGTTGGTGTGGTGTGTGCACTTGGTTGGAGTTGTGGTGTGTTCACTTGTTGAGTGTGGTGTGTGTACTTGTTGAGTGTGGTGTGTGCACTTGTTGAGTGTGGTGTGTGCACTTGTGGAGTGTGGTTGTGTCACTTGTTGAGTGTTGGTGTGTGCACTTTCGTTGGTGTGGTGTGTGTACTTGTTGAGTGTGGTGTGTGCACTTGTTGAGTGTGGGTGTGTGCAACTTGTTGAGTGTGGTGTGTGCACTTGTTGAGTGTGGTGTGGGTACTTGTGAGTGTGGTGTGTGTTACTTGTTGAGTGTGGAGTGTGTACTTGTTGAGTGTGTGTGTGTGTACTTGTTGAGAGTGGTGTGTGTACTTGTTGTGTGAGTGTGGATGTGTATGTACTTGTTGAGTGTGGTGTTGTGTGCACTTGTCCAGTGTGTGTGTGTGAACTTTTTAGTCTGTGGTGTGTGTACTTGTTGAGGTGGTGTGTGTAACTTGTTGAGTGTGGTGTGTGTACTTGATTGAGTGTGGTTGTGTGTACTTGTTGAGTGTGGGTGTGTAACTTGTGAGTGTGGTGTGTGTACTTGTTGAATGAGTGTGGTGTGTGTACTTGTTGAGTGTGGTGTGTGTATTGTTGAGTGTGGTTGTGTGCACTTGTTGAGTCTTGTACTTGTTGAGTGTGGTGTGTGTACTTGTTGGAGTGTGGTGTGATGTACTTGTTGAGTGTGGTGTGTGCAATTGTTGAGTGTGGTACCTATGTGTGTACTTGTTGAGTGTGGTGGGTGCACTTGTTGAGGTGCCTAGTGTGTGCATTGTGAGAGTGTGGTTGTGTGCACTTGGTTGGTGTGGTGTTGATCACTGGTTGAGTGTGGTGTGTGTACTTGTTGAGTGTGGTGTGTGTACTTGTTGAGTGTAGTGGTGTTTTTGTGTACTTGTTGGAGTGTGAGTGTTGTGTACTTGTTGAAGTGTGGGTGTGTGACTTGTTGAGTGTGGTGGTGTACTTGTTGTAGTGTGGTGTGTGTACTTGTTGAGGTGGTGTGTGTACTTGGTTGAGTGTGGTGTGTTGTACTTGTTGAGTGTGGGAGTGTGTACTTCTTGAGTGTGGTTGTGTGGCACTTGTTGAGTGATCGGGGGATCAGGGGCGGGGGGAGCAGAGGTGGTGGAGGTGCGGGGGGTGGAGGCGCGGGCGGTGGTGGCGGAGGGGATTGGTGGGCTGGGGAGAGGGGGGGGGGCTATGCTGTGGTGGGGGGTGTTAGAGGAGGGGGGCGAGGGGCGGGGAAGAGAGGGGCTGGTGGAGGAGCGGGGGGTGGTGGGGCGGGAGAGTGGGTAGGCGGAGGGGATTGGTGGGCTGGGGGAGGGAGCGGGGAATGCGGGGGGGTGGGGTGGCGGTAAGGTGTTAGGGGCGGGGGGCGGCGAGGGGCATGGGAGGATGTGGTGGAGGAGGGGGGGGTGGAGGGGAACTGGTGGTGGTAGGCATGGGGGATTGGGGGCGGGAGGGTGGCCCTCGCGGGGAATGTCGGGTGGCGGGGTGTTTGTTAGGGGGAGGGGGGAGCCGAGGGGCCGGGGGAGAGGTGGTGTTAGGAGCGGGGGCTGAGGGGCGGAAGTGGTAGGCGGAGATGATTGGTGGCTGGGGGAGGGGGCTGGGAATTCGGGTGGGGGGGTTGTTAAGGGGCGGGGTGGCGACCCACATCCGCCGTCCGGCGGGGGACCCCCCCGACCGTGGCGGAGGAGCGGGGTGTGGTTGGAGGGGTGGGCGGTGGTAGGCGGAGGGGATTGGATGGGCTAGGGGGAGGGGGCGGTTTAATGCTGTGGCGGGGTGTTTTATTAGGGGCGGGGGGCGGAGGGGCGCGAGGGAGAGGTGGAGGCGGAGCGGGGGAGGTGGAGGGGGCGGGCGGTGGTCGGCGGAGGAGAGGATGGGTGGCTTTGGGATGGGGGCGTTGGAATGCGGGGGGTGGCGGGGGTGTTAGGGGCCGGGGGGCCGAGGGGCTGGGGGAGGGGGGGATGTTACGTAATTTTACTATGATAATTGTACTTATGTGTACCTGTGCCTGAATGAATCTATTTATTTTTTATTTTGAAGAATTATGGCCCCCTAGTTTACCCATACAAATCTGAAAATATTTGGGAAACAGTCAAAAATTCGCAATGAAGGGGAGCTTCTAGAGCAATCATTCTTCTATGGTTTGGTTGTTAGTAAGCACTATGCAAACAGTTAGTATCCAAGGGTATCTTTGGTTACAGACCTTACAATCAACTTCGACAACCTCTACTAGTGAGAACGGTGGATTTGAGAGGGGACCTGACTCCCAGCATCTCAGTTCTTACGTCTTCTAGTGACTACGTCTACCTGTTGGCAACTATATAAGGCTCCAATCCTGTCATTTCCAAATTGGGGTCTTAATCTTTCCCCCTAGGAATGCGACCCACTACAGTCGACTAACACCCAGGTACCTATTTGCTGCTAGGTGAACAGGACAACAGGTGTAAAGGAAACGTGTCGAAATGTGTCCACCAGCCGGGATTCGAACCCGGGCCCTCGTGTTGTGAAGCGGGGGGAGCTTAGCTCACCAGGCCACGGGCCACCTCATATATTATTTTTTCTGGTGACCTTTTTATGTTTATATGTTATTATTAACACAATCCCAGGGTGTTAGTGGACTGGGTGTGGTGGCATTCTGGGTGTTAGTGGACTGTGTGGGTAGCATCCTGGGTGTTAGTGGACTGGTGTGGGTACATCCTGGGTGGGTTTAGTGGACTGGTGTGGGTGGCATCCTAAGTGTTAGTGGACTGGTGTGCGGTGCATTCCTGGGTGTTAGTGGGACTGGTGTGGGTACATCCTGGGTGTTAGTGGAATGTGTGGGTGGCTTCCTGTGTGTTGTGGCTGGTGTGGGTGGCATCCTGGCGTGTTTAGTGGACTGGAGTGGGTCGCATCCTGGGTGTTAGTGGACTCCGGGTGTGGTAGCATCCTGAGGTGTTAGTGGACTGGTGTGGGTGGCATCCTGGGTGTTAGTGGACTGGTTGTGATGTGGCATCCTGGGTGTTAGGGGACTGGTGTGGGTGGCATCCTGGGTGGTTTAAAGTGGACTGTTGAGGGTGGCATCGGGTGTTAGTGGACTGTGTGCGGTAGGTGGCATCCTGGGTCTTTCAGTGGACCTGGTGTGGGTGGCACCTGGGGTGTTAGTTGGAACTGGTGTGGGTGCATTCCTGGGTGTTAGTGAACTGGTGTTGGTGCATCCTGGGGGGACAAGATTGAGGACCCACAATGGAAATAAGACAGACAGTCCTCGATGACCCACTGACTTTCTGGGTTATCCTGAGTGGCTAACCCTCCGGGTTAAAAATCTGAAGGAAATCTTATCTAATGACTTGTAGCGTATGTATAAAAGTTAGGATAAACCCAAAAAAGTCGGACAGAGGGTAACTTCATTGTATGTCAAAGGCCCTAAATCTGGAACCACCCTACCTGAAATTCTCTAAAAACTGCAGGGACACATTCATTCACTTCAAAACTACTGTTAGAAACATCTTATATCCCTGTTTACACCCCGTCAACTAACTACACTAAATACCACACAAATACCACCCTGGTAGTTCAAACCACACCTCACTACCCATTTGTCTGGGTGGCTCTGGTGGCTACGCTCTCGTTTCCCACGGCGAGGGTCTGGGTTTCGTTCCCAGCCAGAGTAGAAACATTGACGTGTTTGTTTTCCACCTGTTGTCTATGTTCCCATCAGTAAAATGGGTACCTGGGTGTTTAGTGGACTGGTTGGGGTCGCATCTGGGACACTGACCTAATTTGCCCGAAATGCAGGGCATAACAAGGGGAGTTTTATATAGTAGTATGTCATTGTTGTCAGCTAGGACTGTATACCTTGTACATGTACTTGTAGTAAATAAAGATATTATTTTATATTCTATTATTAAACAGAAATATTAATGTCAATCTTACATTGAAATCTGTGATACTCCAAATACTGAAACCTATGTATACAGTGCAAAACAAAAACATTAACATTGCTACACTCCAAACTTGTATTTAGTCACTTAGCATAATTCCAACTTACCTCCTAAATGGGGCCCTTTTATTATTAAACACAAATAATACCCCCCACCCGCCATCCCTATCACTAATAACAGCAACTATCTTCACATATATAACACGACTATCACTAAATAATTCACTATAACTATATAACACAGCTTTATCACTATTCCTATAAGGTACCTAACATTCTTGTGGTGTATAAATAGATTTTTTTGGTTAGTTTTAAACTTGTATCTCCCTAGCCTAGTTGTTAGCACATCGCTCCCTGAGAGTGATAAGGATCATGCGTTGTGGGTTCGAAAACCCCACTAGTACTAGTAGTACCTAGTTAGTGTATCCCTCCCAAGTCACCAGCAAGATGGCAAGTCAAGAGAAGAGTGAGGATGTGGAATCCTTGGTGTATATCACCCTCTCATGGTGATACAAGCCATTGTCGTGATTTGATATCCAAGACCATCGTTCGTGAGACTTCTCGCACTTTCGGTAAAGTATGTGAAGTTCCTGTAGCAGCGACGGGCTACTTCGCGGGCCCTCCAATACCCAAAGGTTACGGTGTATTGTATGCTGTCTCATGAAACCTCACTGCATCTCTCTGTCGTCTCTCATGATAGAGTATTAATCTACCATAATGGTGGTAGTGAACTTACCGCCACGCAGAGTGGTTGAAGAAATTATCACAAGAATAACCGTACTGTTACAGAAAATTGAAAAGGAACTTACAAGGGTAGAACAGGTAGGCGGTACCTGCGGCCTAACCATGCATGGCCTTCATTTTGGACCTAACTGTCAGTTCCCGTCCTATGGAGGCCAAAGACATCTGGCGCTGGTTCTACATGAGTATGCCAATATCTCCCAGATGTTAAGCAATCAATATGGTCGATTCCAATGTGACTGAATTCGACACTGATATAGATACTTCCACCGAAATTTTCCATAAAAAGGTGTACTGAGATCCCGTGATTAAAAAGTCATCTGGCTGATTAAGGAAGATGGATACGCCTGTTAAAAACGTCAAACTGCATAGAGGACGCCCCATACCACCACGAAAAATGATAAAGATCTGAATTATCAGAATAAAAAGGACATAAAGTTAAATAAATAATTGATTGTGTGTATGTGTGTGTGTGTATGTGTGTGTGTTATGTGAGTGTTGTATGTGTGTTGTGTGCGTGGTGTGTGTTGTTTTGAGTCCTCCAAAGAACTGAAGGGGACGAGGTTATAATTAGGATAAATTCAATAGTAGTCAGATCCTCCTTCAATTATTTTTTTTTTATTTTTAAGTTAAGAATGTAATCAGGGAGTCTATTATTATTATTTTCCATGGAGTTTCCTGAAAAAAAAAACTTATAGAAACAATTAAAATAGTGAGTTTTGGTATGACAACACTGCTGTATCTTTTTATGAGTGACTGTGGGTTCGAACCCACTCAAGGTATTTTTTTTTATGAGTGGGTTCGAACCACTCAAGGTATTTTTTATGTGGTGGGTAGTTCGAACCCCACTCAAGGGTATTTTTTTTATGAGTGGGTTCGAACCCACTCAAGGTATTTTTTAATGAGTGGTTCGGAGAAACCCCACTCAGGTATTTTTTTATGTGTGGATTCGAGCCCCACTCAAGGTTATTTTTTGATGTGTGGGTTCGAACCCCACTCAAGGTATTTTTTTATGAAGGGTTCGAACCCCACCAAGGTGATTTTTTTATGTGTGGATTCGAACCCCATCAAGTTTTTTTTTATGTGTGGGTTCGAACCCACTAAAGTATTTTTTTATGAGTGGGTTCGAACCCATCCAAGGTATTTTTTTATGTGTGGATTCGATCCCCATCAAGGTATTTTTTTATGAGTGGGTTTCGAACCCACTCAAGGTATTTTTTTATGTGTGGGTTCCGACAACCCCACTCAAGGTAATTTTATATGTGTGGGTTCGAACCCCACTCAAGATTTTTTTATGTGGTGGGGTTGAACCCCACTCAAGGTATTTTTTATGTGTGGGTTCGAACCCCACTCAAGGTATTTTTTTATGAGTGGGTTCGAACCCCAATCAAGGTATTTTTTTATGTGTGGATTCGAACCCCACTCAAGGTATTTTTTTATGAGTGGGTTTGAACCCCACTCAAGGTATTTTTTTTGTGTGGGTTCGAACCCCACTCAAGGTATTTTTTTATGAGTGGGTTCAAACCCCACTAAAGGTATTTTTTTATGTGTGGGTTCGAACCCCACTCAAGGTATTTTTTTTATGTGTGGGTTCGAACCCCACTCAAGGTATTTTTTTATGTGTGGGTTCGAACCCCACTCAAGGTTTTTTTTATGAGTGGGTTCGAACCCCACTCAAGGTATTTTTTTATGTGTGGGTTCGAACCCCACTCAAGGTATTTTTTTATGAGTGGGTTCGAACCCCACTCAAGGTATTTTTCTATGAGTGGGTTCGAACCCCACTCAAGGTATTTTTTTATGAGTGGGTTCGAACCCCACTCAAGGTATTTTTTTTATGTGTGGGTTCGCCCCACTCAAGGTATTTTTTTATGAGTCGGGTTTTTCGAAACCCCACCTCTCAAGGTATTTTTTATGTGTGGGTTTGAACCCCACTCAAGGTATTTTTTTATGAGTGGGTTCGAACCCCACTCAAGGTATTTTTTTATGAGTGGGTTCGAACCCCACTCAAGGTATTTTTTATGTGTGGGTTTGAACCCCAATCAAGGTATTTTTTTATGTGTGGCGTTCGAAACCCTCACTCAAGGTATTTTTTTTTTATGCGTGATCGAACCCCACTCAAGGTATTTTTTTATGTGTGGATTCGAACTCTACTCAAGGTATTTTTTATGAGTGGGTTCGAACCCCACTCAAGGTATTTTTTTGTGTGGGTTCGAACCCCACTCAAGGTATTTTTTTATGTGTGGGTTCGAACCCCACTCAAGGTATTTTTTATGTGTGGATTCGAACCCCACTCAAGGTATTTTTTTATGCGTGGATTCGAACCCCACTCAAGGTATTTTTTTATGAGTGGGTTCGAACCCCACTCAAGGTATTTTTTTATGTGTGGTTCGAACCCACACTTAAGGTATTTTTTTTATGTGTGGGTTTCGAACCCCACTCAAGGTTATTTTTTTATGTGTGGGTTCGAACCCACTCAGGTTATTTTTTTATGTGTTGGGTTTCGAACCCATCTCAAGGTATTTTTTTATGTGTGGGTTAGAACCCCACTCAAGTATTTTTTTATGTGTAGGGTTCGAACCCCACTAAGGTATTTTTTTATGTGTGGAGTTCGAAACCCCATCTTCAAGGTTTTTTTTTATGTGTGGATTCGAACCCCACTCTAGGTATTTTTTTTATGAGTGGGTTCGAACCCAATCAAGGTATTTTTTTTTATGTGTGGGTTCGAACCCACTCAGGTATTTTTTAATGTGTGGGTTCGACCCACTCAATGGTATTTTTTATGTGTCGGATTCGCACCCCACTCAAGGTATTTTTTTATGTGAGGATCGTACCCCACTACAAGGTATTTTTTTATGAGTGGGTTCGAACCCCATCAAAGGTATTTTTTTGTGTGGGTTCGACCCAACTCAAGGTATTTTTTTATGTGTGGGTTCGAACCCCACTCAAGGTATGTTTTTATGTGTGGGGTTCGAACCCCACCTCAAGGTTATTTTTTATGTGTGGGTTCGAAACCCCACCAAGGATTTTTTTATGTGTGGGTTTCGAACCCCACTCAAGGTATTTTTTTATGTGTGGGTTCAAACCCCCACTCAAGGTATTTTTTTTATGTGTGTGGATTTGAACCCCACTCAAGGTTTATTTTTTTTATGTGTGGATTCGAAAACCCCACTCAAAGTATTTTTTTATGTGTGATTTCGAACCCCCACTCAAGGTATTTTTTTATGTGTGGGTTCGGACCCCACTCAAGGTATTGTTTTTATGTGGGTTTCGAACCCCACTCTAATGTATTTTTTATGTGTGGGTTGTTCGAACCCCATCAAGGTATTATTTTTTTTATGTGTAGGTTCGAAACCCCACTCAGGTTTTTTTATGAGTTTGTTCGAACCCCACTCAAGGTATTTTTTTATGTGTGGCGTTGAACCCCACTCAAGGTATTTTTTTGTGTGGGTTCGACCCCATCAAGGTATTTTTTTATGAGTGGGTTCGAAACCCCACAATCAAGGTGTTTTTTTATGTGTGGCTCGAAACCCAACTCAAGGTTATTTTTTTATGTGTGGGTTCGAACCCCACTCAAGGTGTTTTTTTATGTGTGGGTTCGAACCCCACTCAAGGTATTTTTTTGTGTGGGTTCGAACCCCACTCAAGGTATTTTTTATGTGTGGGTTCGAACCCCACACAAGGTATTTTTTTATGTTTGGGTGCGAACCCCACTCAAGGTATTTTTTATGAGTGGGTTCGAACCCCACTCAAGGTATTTTTTGTGTGTTCGAACCCCACTCAAGGTTATTTTTTGTGTGGGTTCGAACCCCACTCAAGGTATTTTTTTATGTGTGGGTTCGAACCCCACTCAAGGTATTTTTTTAGAGTGGGTTCGAACCCCAACTAAGGTTATTTTTTTGTGTGGGTTCGAACCCTAACTCAAGGTAATTTTTTTTATGTGTGGGTTCGAACCCCACTCAGGTATTTTTTTTATGTGTGGGGATCGACCCCACTCAAGGTTTTTTTTTTTATTGAGTGGGTTCGAACCCCCACTCAGGTATTTTTTTAGAGTGGGTTCGAACCCCACTAAGGTATTTTTTTATGAGTGGGTTCGATCCCCACTCAAGTATTTTTTATGAGTGGGTTCGAAACCCACTCAAGGTATTTTTTATGTGTGCGGGTCGAACCCCACTCAAGGTATTTTTTATGAGTGGGTTCGAACCTCCACTCAAGGTATTTTTTCTGAGTGGGTCGAACCCACTCAAGTTATTTTTTATGAGTGGTTCGAACCCCACTTTCAAGGTATTTTTTATGAGCGGGGTTCGAAACCCACTCAATGTATTTTTTTATGAGTTGGGTTCGAACCCCTCTCAAGGGTATTTTTTATGAGTGGGTTCGAACCCCACTTCATGGTATTTTTTATGAGTGGGTTCGAACCCCACTCAATTGGTATTTTTTTATGACTGGTTCGAACCCCACTCAATTGTATTATTTTTGTATGAGTGGGTTCGAACCCTCTGAAGGTATATTTTTTATGTTCGAACCCCACTCAAGGTATTTTTTTATGTGTGGGTTCGAACCCCACTCAAGGTATTTTTTATGAGTGGGTTCGAACCCCACTCAAGGTATTTTTTTATGTGTGGGTTCGAACCCCACTCAAGGTATTTTTTTATGTGTGGGTTCGAACCCCACTCAAGGTATTTTTTTATGATGTGGGTTCGAACCCCACTCAAGGTATTTTTTTATGTGTGGGTTCGAACCCCACTCAAGGTATTTTTTATGTGTGGGTTCGAACCCCACTCAAGGTATTTTTTTATGTGTGGGTTCGAACCCCACTCAAGGTATTTTTTTATGTGTGGGTTCGAACCCACTCAAGGTATTTTTTTATGTGTGGGTTCGAACCCCACTCAAGGTATTTTTTTATGTGTGGGTTCGAACCCCACTCAAGGTATTTTTTATGTGTGGTTCGAACCCCACTCAAGGTATTTTTTATGTGTGGGTTCGAACCCCACTCAAGGTATTTTTTTATGTGTGGGTTCGAACCCCACTCAAGGTATTTTTTTATGTGGGTTCGAACCCCACTCAAGGTATTTTTTTATGTGTGGGTTCGAACCCCACTCAAGGTATTTTTTTATGTGTGGGTTCGAACCCACTCAAGGTATTTTTTTATGTGTGGGTTCGAACCCCACTCAAGGTATTTTTTTATGTGTGGGTTCGAACCCCACTCAAGGTATTTTTTTATGTGTGGGTTCGAACCCACTCAAGTATTTTTTTTTTTGTTTATGTGGGTTCGAACCCCACTCAGTTTTTTTTATGTTGTTTTCAACCCATCAAGGTTTTTTTTTTTTTGTTTACGGCAACCCCACTCAGTGTTTTTTTTTTATTTTCTGATGTGGGTTCGAACCCCACTCGGTATTTTTTTATGTGTGGGTTCGAACCCCACTTTTTTTTTTATGATGTGGGTTCGAACCCCACTCAGTATTTTTTTTTTTTTGTTTTCGACTCACCCCACTGTTTATTTTTTTATGATGTGGGTTCGAACCCATCTTTTAGTTTTTTTTTTTTACTGACTGTGGGTTCGAACCCCACTCGTTTTTTTTTTTTTTTTTTACTGATGTGGTCGACCCACACTCAGTTTTTTTTTTTTTTTTTTACTGACTGTGGGTTCGAACCCCACTCGGTTTTTTTTTTTTTTTATGACTGTGGGTTCGAACCCCACTCTTTTTTTTTTTTTTTTACTGACTGTGGGTTCGAACCCCACTCTTTTTTTTTTTTTTTTTTTACTGACTGTGGGTTCGAACCCCACTCGTTTTTTTTTTTTTTTTTACTGACTGTGGGTTCGAACCCCACTCGTTTTTTTTTTTTTTTTTTTTTTTTTTTTTTTTTTTTTTTTTTTTACTGACTGTGGGTTCGAACCCCACTCGTTTTTTTTTTTTTTTTTTTTTACTGACTGTGGGTTCGAACCCCACTCGTTTTTTTTTTTTTTACTGACTGTGGGTTCGAACCCCACTCGTTTTTTTTTTTTTTTTTTTTACTGACTGTGTCGAACCCCACTCGTTTTTTTTTTTTTTTTTACTGACTGTGGGTTCGAACCCCACTCGTTTTTTTTTTTTTTTTTCTGACTGTGGGATCGAACCCCACCTTTTTTTTTTTTTTTTTACTGACTGTGGGTTCGAACCCCACTCGTTTTTTTTTTTTTTTTTTTTACTGACTGTGGGTTCGAACCCCACTTCGTTTTTTTTTTTTTTTTTTACTGACTGTGGGATCGAACCCCACTCGTTTTTTTTTTTTTTTTTTACTGACTGTGGGTTCGAACCCCACTCGTTTTTTTTTTTTTTTTTTTTTTACTGACTGTGGGTTCGAACCCCACCTTTTTTTTTTTTTTTTTTTTTTTTTACTGACTGTGGGATCGAACCCCACTCGTTTTTTTTTTTTTTTTTTTACTGACTGTGGGTTCGAACCCCACTCGTTTTTTTTTTTTTTTT
>NW_026503749.1:0-14324 GCF_026875155.1 Cherax quadricarinatus
GACATTATGCAGCATATGGGAAATCTTTATTCAGGAAACGTTTCGCCACACAGTGGCTTCCTTCAGGTCCATAACAAAGAGGAAGGCGTAAAGGAGAGGAGGAGAATGAGGTAATCAGTCCCTCAACCTGGAGTCGATGTGTTCAGAGTCCATCAATCTTGTAGAATGTACGCATAGGGCCGTAGACTGTGGCTTATATACTGTAGCTGAGGTGACTTGAAAGCAGGACGGAGGCGGGATCATAGTGGTAAAAAAAAAAAAAATAAAAAAACCCGATCCACTAGTCGAAAGTAGGTCTTTGTCCAAAGGTTGGAACAAGCGTTTGAAAGAATTCTTTGTAAGAAGATCCCATGATGCTGCATTTGGTCTGACAGTTGTGATGAATGGGTTTGAAAAACCGACAAGTTGAAGACAGAGACACTTATGCAAGCATATGGAATCTTGCCCTTAAGTGTCTCAGTCTTTCAACTTTGTCGGTTTTTTCCAAACCATTCAATCACTACTGTCGACACTGCAGCAACATGGGGATCTTCTTACAAAGAATTCTCAACGCTTGTTCAACCTTTTGACAAAGACCTACTTCGACTAGTGGATGGTACCACTATGATCCCGCCTCCGCCTGCTTCAAGTCACCTCACTACAGTATAAAACCACGTCTACGCCCCTATGCTGTACCATTTCTACACGAGTGTTTGGACTGAACACATCGCTCCAGGTTGAGGGAACTGATTACCTCATTCTCCTCCTCTCCTACGCCATCCTCTTTGTATTGGACTGAAGAGCCACTGTGTGGCGAAACGTTTCCTGAATAAAGATTCCCATATGCTGCATATGTGTCTCAGTCTTCAACTGTCGGTTTTCAACCATTCACCACAAAATGTCAGTTTGTATATCATTAATAATTGATAAACCGACACAAAGCTTTTAGTGACAAGATTTTTCTCAATAATAGTCTCATTTATGACGTCTCTGAATTTTCCAAGTATTTTGCCAATAATCTAACATTAATTAGAGACATTGTAATTCAGCCTAGTGGCCCACGGAGAGGAAGACCTAGTCACTTTCTGTCTATGCCATGACTCTCTTAGTCAGTTACACAGCTCATATCCACTAAACAAGGAGCACAGAATCTGACCTACAATCGCAGCTATTCAGGTCTAATCCAACTCTTGTATTTATCTAACAAATTTTCAAAACTACAACAGAGTTTTAGCTTCAATGATGATACGCACAAGGATCATTAAAGAGATCTGTTAAAAAAAAAAAGCAAAAATAATACTATAGCAAAACCACAAAAGAGAAACATAGAACTTGAGGTGGAAACACGCCAGTAGGCCGTTGCCCATCAAGAACATAAGAAAGAATAACATGCAGGAGGCCTGTTGGCCTATACTAGGCAGTCCTTTAACAATTCATCCCCAATAATAAAACATTTGCCCAACCCAATTTTCAATGCTACATAAGAAATACAGCTCTGATGTGCATATTAAGTCATCACTGAGCTAAATACAAGGTCAACGTCACTGACTAATACAGGTTGCATCTGTGCTAAATACAGGTCCATCAATCAGAATAGAAATCAAATCAATCTGAATATGCACACTTATTCGTTCACAATCTATTTCACTAACAAATTATTTGTGCCAAATATTAATGTTCAATGCTTCTCAAAAAAGCTTGGGTAATTCTATTTACACTCGTGTTACGTAAACGATCAAATCCAATGCCTCTCCCTAATTATTTATCCAACCTAAATTTTAAACTACCCAAGGTTTAGGCGTCAACAACTCTACTATGTAGAGCCTTTTTTTTTCCATAAATTTCCCTATACAAAACCTACTACAAGCATTTATGTATGTTTGTAAGAATACAGACAATATCAAAGCAAAAGAACACCATTTGCACTAAAGTTACATTTTCCATAAGAGTGTGACATTAGTTGCACTTTTGTCCTTGTGTTTTTCATAAGAACATAAGAAAGGAGGAACACTGCAGCAGGCCTGTTTGGCCCATACTAGGCAGGTCCTTTACATTCATTCCCACTACAAACATTTTGACCTCAACCCCAATTTTCAATGCTACCCAAGAAATAAGCTCTGATGTTCAAGTTCCCCACTCAAATCCAAACCCCTCCCACTCATGTATTTATCCAACCTAAATTTGAAACTAACCCAAAGTCCTAGCCTCAAACCCAACTTGGTATTCTGTTCCCACTCATCTAACTACCTCTTTCCAAACCAATACTTTCCATGTCCCTTTCCTAAATCTAAACTTATCTAATTTAAATCCATTACTGCGGGTTCTCTCTGGAGAGATATCCTCAAGACCTTGTTAATATCCCCTTTATTAATACATAGGAACATAAGAAAGGAGGAACACTGCATCATGTTGTGGCCCATACTAGGCAGGTCTTTTACAATTCATACCACTAACAAACATTTGACCAGCCCACATACCTATCTTCCACTATACACTTCGATATCAGGTCTCTCCCAATTCTCGTCTAACAAACGAAATGTAACTTAAGAGTCTTCAATATTTCTTCATAAGGAAGATTTCTAATGCTATGTATTAATTTAGTCATAGCCTACGCTGAATGTCTTCTAACGAATTTATGTCACATTCTGTCATATAGAGACCAGAATTGAGCTGCATAATCTAGGTGAGGCCTTACTAATGATGTAGTAAGCTTGTCAGCATGACCTCTGGACTTCGTTGCTTACACTTCTTGATATAAATCCCAGTAATCTATTTAAATCCCATTAATCTATAGTATTAACAAATCTATAGTATTAACAAACTACAGTATTAACAAACTATATATAAACAAACTATAGTATTAACAAACTAATAGTAATTAATACACTACTATAGTATTAACAAACCAAAATTACCTATTACCAAACTAAAAGTACCCAATTACCCAACCAAACTACCCCTATTACCAGAAAAAAGACCTTTCTTTTCGATATCAGCACATGTGTCAGAAAATGGGAACAAATGCCAAGATCATTTTTCAGTTTTAACCCAAGCCAATGACTTTGATAACGTTTCACCTGAGATGCATATCCATTTAAATACAACCTGTCTACTCACAAATTTATTATCCAACCAAAATTTATGCTTGCCCATTGTTTTCCCATCAAAAATCTAGAGTGCAAAAAAAATTTTCTCTAATTGCACATTCAATTTACAAACGAATACCTGTCTGACGGTTTGGGTTCAAGGGGGGGGGGTTAGGTCCTTGGGAACATGACCCTGTCACCATGAACTACCATAGCCTGCAGCAGTGTTTCCTTCTTTTTATGTTCACTAAGTATTTTCTATTCTGTCGCTTCAGATTAAGTGTAGATCCTAGTATCTGAAACCTATCTCCACAGATATCATAAAATAAGTGAATCTTCTATGTATTTTTCCAACTTTTAAAATTTATCCTGAGCTATGGAACTGAACTTCTCTCAATCTCAAATCAAGGGTATGGACTGATTACATCGTCTTCATATCTCTACCTGTTCCTAGGCCTACTTCTGTATTCGACTGAAGAAGCCTACTGTGAAGGCGATAACGTTTTAGAATAAAGTTGCATAACTGTTGCCTGGGAGTCTTACCTACCAAACCTCGCATATTGTATACCAGACACTGCAACACAATGGCAATCTTAGTACAGAAAACTCCTGTCTTGTATATTGAGTGGCTCTTGCAAATGAGGTGATAGAGTTATCAGACCTTATTTTTTATAAGGGAGCATGAAAATTGATTTGGACAAATGCTTTGTTAGTGGGATGGATTGTAAAGGACCTGCCGAGTATGACTCCAACAGCCTGCTGCAGTGATCCTCCTTCTTATGTTTCTTAAGTTCTTATGGAAAAATAGGGTATAGATGAATGGAACAGTTTACTAGTTGGTTATTGGGCTAGACTTTGGGTAGTTTTCAAATTTAGGTTGGGTTAATACATGATGGGTGGTTGGATTTTGAAGTGGGACTATGCACATCAGAGCTTATTTTCTTGGGTAGCATTGAAAATTGGGTAGGTCAAATGGTTGTTAGTGGGATGAATTGTAAAGGACCTGCCTAGTATGGGCCAACAGTCCCTGCGCAGTGTTCCTCCTCTTATGTTCTTATGTTCATTAAAGGAACGAATGCTAGTCTTTATTTTTCTTCTGTTTAAGTTCAGGTGCCTTTGAAGTAACTGTCAGGTGAGATAAGTATTAGGTGAAGTGCTTATAAACGAAGAACTGTTACTGAAGGCCTCATAGGAATTTTCTTGCCTTTGTTTCAATCGGTCGTTGCCAAGTTCATCAAGATGGATAGTCAATTTCAGAGTTTCGTTGTCCTTAGACAGAAGAAAAGCATCAATCAAATGTCGAAGAAAAACTAAAATGCTATGGAAGATTATGAAAATTTGCTTGCAAGATATGTACTATTAGAAATACTCTCAAGAAAGTTATATTTGCAGAAAACAATTGCACTTTCGGTTAAACGTTTTTCCAAAAATCATCTACTTTTGGCAAAGAAAGTCTTCGAGATGAGGCACAAACACAATTCACAATATTTATGGATTCTTGATTGATACTTCATCATTCTCGAATATGAAATACAGAAACAATTGATCAAAATGTATCAAAGCATGATGTCAGTTTGTTGAAGACGATGAGACACTTATCAGGCAATTATGAATCTATATTCCAGGAAACGTTTCGCACACACATGGCTTCTTCAGTCCAATAACAAAGAGAGGCGTAAGGAGAGGAAGAGAATGAGGTAATCAGTCCCTCAACCTGGAGTCGATGTGTTCAGTTCCATCAATCATGTAGAATGTAAAGCAAAGGGCCCTAGACTGGCTTATATACTGTAGTGTGGTGACTTGAAGCAGGCGAGGCGGGATCATAGTGGTTACATCCACTAGTCGAATGTAGGGTCTTTGGTCGTGAAGGTTGAACAAGCGTTGAAGAATTCTTTGTAAGAAGATGCCCATGATGCTGCAGTGTCTGACAGTTGAGATGAATGGTTGTGAAAAACCGACAAGTTGAAGACTGAGACACTTATCAGCATATGGGAATCTTGCATAAGTGTCTCAGTCTTCAACTTGTCGGTTTTCAAACCATTCATCACTACTGTCAGACACTGCAGCATCATTGATCTTCTTACCAAAGATTCTTCAACGCTTGTTCAACCTTTACAAAGACCTACTTCGACTATGTGGATGGTACCACTATGATCCCGCCTCCGCCTGCTTCAAGTCACCTCACTACAGGTATATAAGCCACGTCATACGGCACACTATGCTGTACATTCTACAAGAATGATGGACTGAACACATCGACTCCAGGTTGAGGGACGGATTACCTCATTCTTCCTCCTCTCCTTACGCCTTCCTCTTTGTATTGGAACTGGAAGAAGCCCACTGTGAGGCGAAACGTTTCCTGAATAAAGGATTCCCATATGCTGCATAAGTTCTCAGTCTTCAACTTGTCGTTTTTTTCAAACCATTTCATCAACCAAATGTCAGTTGTATTCATTAATTTGATAACCGACACAAAGCTTTTAGTGACATGATTTTTTCTCAATAAAGATTCTCATTAATGACGTCTTTGAATTTTCCAAGTATTTTGCTCATAAATCTAACATTATTAGTAGAGCATTGTAAGCAGGCCTAGTGGCCCACGAAGGAAGACCTAGTCACTTTCTGTCTAATGCCATTGACACTACTTAAGTCAGTTTACCAGCTCATATCCACTAAAACAAGGAGCACAGAATCTGACACCACAATCGCAAGCTATTCAGGTCTAACTCACACTCTTGTATTTATCTAACAAATTTTCAAAACAACCAGAGTTTTAGAGCTTCAATGATGATACAGCACTAAGATCATTTAAAAGAGATCTGTAAAAAAAAAAGAAAAATATACTATAGCAAAACCCAAAGAGAAACATGAGAACTTGAGGTGGAACACTGCAGTTAGGCCTGTTGCCCATACTAAGAACTTAAGAAAGGAAGACAGTGCAGGAGGGCTGTTGGCCTATACTAGCAGGTCCTTTACAAACATTCCCAATAAGAAAACATTTGCCCAACCAATTTTTCAATGTACAAAGAAATATGCTCTGATTTGCATATGTAAGTCATCACTGAGCTAAATACAGGTCACGTCTGAGCTAAGGACAGGCACGTGTCTGACAGGTCAACCTCTAAGCAAAGTACCGTCACCTCTGATTAAAAACAGGTCTCATCTCATATCTAAGTACAGGTCGAATCTGTGCTAAGTACAGGTCGCATCGTGCTAAATACAGGTCCATCAATCTAGAATAGAATCAAATCAATCTTGAATATGCACGACTTTCACAATCTATTTCACAACAAATTCTTTGCCAAATATTATTTTCAATGCTGTCTCAAGAAAAAAGCTTGGTATTTCTATTTACTCGTGTTTAATAAACGATCAAATCCAATGCCCCTCCCTAATGTATTATCCAACCTAAATTTTAAACTACCACCCAAGGTTTTAGCGTCAACCAACTCTACTATGTAACCTTTTTTTTTTCCATCAATTCCCTATTACAAACCAGCTACAGCATTTTATGTTGTTTGTAAGAATACAGACAATATGCAAAGTAAAAGAACACATTTGCAACTAAGTTACATTACATAAAAGTGTGACCTTAGTTGGCACTTTTTGGTGCCTGTGTTTTTCATAGAGAACATAAGAAAGGAGGAACACGCATGCAGGCCTGTTGGCCCATACTATGCAGGTCCCTTTACAATTCATCCCACTAACAAACATTTGACCAACCCAATTTTTCAATGCTACTACCCAAGAAATAAGCTCTGATGTTTCAAGTCCAACTCAAATCCCAACCCCTCCCACTCATGTATTTATCCAACCTAGCGGAATCTACAGAAACGCGTCGCCTGACCAGAGGACCTCTACAACGTCTTCAGCCCTCCTACAGTGGATGTAGAGAGGCTTCCCACGCATGTTCTCCTCTCTGTCTTGGTATAGTTATTTCTTGTGGGATTTTGTTTGTACACTTTTTTGCTCTCTCCCTACAGCTTGCAAAACCGTGTACCCAAGGTACAAGTTTCGCCCACAGACATTTAACTACACAATTTAAGGTGTTTCTTGTGTGTAATGTTCGTTCCACAAGGAAGGAAGGGTCACTGTATCCTTAACCTAACCCAACTGGAGTTGGCTTGTGTTTTAATGGTCTCAGTCCACAAGGAAGGAAGGGATCACTGAACCTAACCTAACCTACCCTTGCAGCGACGCGACTGAGCAATCCAGGACCCCCCATTGCCCTAGGGTCTTGACCTGTCTGGCACTTTCTTACCAAAACCTACCTCCTCCAGAGGACAAGCCTGTGGCTTGGAGTGACTGGTTTGCGACCAGTCTATTATACATTTGTTACAGAGTCCCCTTTAGTTGCCCAACCTGGTAAGACACTTTCCAGTGAGTCGTCATGACAAACTTTTTCCCTGATTGCCCATTTTCCCAGGAATAGCACATGTTGGAATGATTTACCACAAACTCCCTGTCAGGAATTACTACAGGGGAAGGCTCCTAGTTTTGTGTGACCTGTCTCAAACTTTTAATTATTTCGTATAATAGCAAGTTGTGGATGCAAAAAAAATTTCTCCTAATCACAATTTCAATTTACAAACGAATTACCTGACATACCCGGTTTTTTTGGGTTCTTGGGTAGGTCCTTGGGAGACATGGACCTGTCTCACATGAACCATAGGCCTGCAGCAGTGTTCCTTCTTTTTTATGTTCACAAGTATTTCTATTCTTCGCTTCAGATTAGAGTGTAGATTCCTAGTAGCCTATCTCCTATGTAACCTATCTCCACAGGATATTCATAAAATAAGTGAATCAAACCATGTATTTCCAACTTAAATTTATTCCTGACTATGAACCTGAACTTCTCCAATCTTCAAATCAAGGGTGTGGAGACTGACTTACATCGTCTTCATATCTCTACTGTTCCTCTGCCTACTTCTGTATTCGACTGAAGAAGCCTACTGTGAAGGCGATACGTTTCGGAATAAAGTTTGCCATAACTGTTGCCTGTGAGTCTTACCTACCAACCTCTCAGTATTGTATAACCAACACTGCACACTAATGGCTCTTAGTACAGAAAACACACCTCTTGTATTTGAGTGGCCTCTTGCAAATGAGTGGATAGAGTTATCAGACTTATTTTTTAGGGCGCATTGGAAAATTGGATTTGGCAAATGCCTTTGTTACTGGGATGGATTGTAAAGGACCTGCCAGTATGACCCAACAGGCTGCTGCAGTGGATCCTCCTTTCTTATGTCTTAAGTTTTCTTATGGAAATAGGGTAGTAGATGAGTGGAACAGTCTACCTAGTTGGGTTATGAGGCGAAAGGCTTTTGGGTAGTTCAAATTTAGGTTTGGGTAAATACATGAGTGGGATGGGTTGGATTTTAGTAGGGACTTGGACATCAGAGCTTATTTCTTGGTAGCATTGAAAATTGGGGGTAGTCAAATGTATGTTAGTGGGATAAATTGTAAAAGGACCTCGGGATCTTAGTGGGTACCTGCCTCTAATGTAAGTAGGTCATCGTCCACAGGTATTGGCAAGCGTTGAAGTCTTTGTACCAAGATTCCATGATGTTGCAGTTGTCTGACAGATGTGATGAATGGTTTTTAAAACCGACAAGTTGAAGAATTGAGACACTTATGCAACACATGGGAATCTTTATTGAAAGAAACGTTTTCGCCACACAGTGGCTTACATCAGTCCAATACAAAGTAGAAATGGGTAAGGAGAGTAGAATATGTAAAGACCTGCCTAGTATGGCCAACAGTGCCTGCTGCAGGTGTCCTCCTTTCTTATTTTCTTATGTTTCAATAAAGGAACCGAATGCTAGTTCTTTTATTTTCTTCTGTTAATCAGGTGCCTTTTTGAAGTAACTGTCAGTGAGGATAAGTATTAGCTAAAATTCATGGATTTTCAAACTTCTTTATCAGATTGCTAGAAGTGCTCAAATGCTCGAAATCGCCGCAATATGCTCGGCAAACATTCATTTTACCCATATTTTTCGATTTTTTCAATGCTTCAGCTATTTCATATATTTCAAGCATTTCATATATTTCATATATTTTTTAAAAATACCAAAAGCATTGAAAAAATCGAAAATATGGTAAAATGATGTTTTACTGCATATTTCGACGATTTGGAGGATTTTGAGCACTTTTTCACACAAACCTTTCTTTTTAGCTAAAATACATGGATTTTCACACTTGAAATATATATTGACTCAATACTACACTAAAATGTCATATTTAAGTTACTTTCAGCATAAAAATCAATTCCATCAGCAATTCTGATAAAAAATTTTGAAAATCCATGAATTTTAGCTAAAATATCAGGTTTGTCTGAAAAGTGTTCTAAATGCTAAAAATCGTCGAAATATGCAGTAAAACATCATTTTACCATATTTTTCGATTTTTTCAATGCTTTTGGTATTTTTAAAAAATATATGAAATATATGGAATGCTTGAAATATATGAAATAGCTGAAGCATTGAAAAAAATCGAATAAAAGGGTAAAAAAGATGTTTTAAACTGCATATTTCGACGATTTTTAGCATTTAGAACACTTTTCAGACAATACTGAATTTCAGCTAAACTCATGGCTTTTCAAATTTTTTTTATCAGAATGCTGATGAATTGCATTTTATGCTGAAAGTAACTTAAATATGATATTTTAGTGTAGTATTGAGTCAATATATATTTCAAGTGTGAAAATCCATGTATTTTAGCTAAAAAGAAAGGTTTGTGTGAAAAGTTTGCTCAAAACCTCCAAATCGGCGAAATATGCAGTAAAACATCATTTAACCATGTTTTTTTCGATTTTTTCACTTCTTTTGGTATTTTTAAAAAATACCTACATGAAATGTATGAAATGCTTGAAATATATGAAATAGCTGAAGCATTGAAAAAATCGAAAAATATGGTAAAATGATGTTTTACTGCATATTTCGACGATTTTTAGCATTTACAACACTTTTCCAGACAAACCTGATATTTTATACCTAAAATTCATGGATTTTCAAACTTTTTATCATAATTGCTAGAAGTAACCGTGGGTACACGTGCAAGTCTGTAGGGAAGAGCAAAAAAGTGTACAAACAAAATCCAACAGGAAATAACTATACCAAGACAGGAGAACATGGTGGGAAGGCATCTCTACATCCACTGTAGGAGGGCTTAAGACGTTTTGTAGAAGGTCCCTCTGGCCAGTCGCCGCGTTTCTGTAATTCCGCTACTTCATCAGGCTGAGACACTTAATGCAAGCATATTGGGAATCTTGCATAGTGTCTCAGTCCTTCAACTGTCGTTTTTTCAAACCATTCTATCACTACTGTCAGACACTGCAGCATCATGGGGGATCTACTTACAAAGAATTCTCAACGCTTGTTCAAAACATCTTTGGTCAAAGACCTACTTCGACTATGGATGGTACCACTAGATCCCGCCTACGCCTGCTTCAAGTCACCTCACTCCTCACTACAGTATATAAGCCACCGTCTACGGCCCTATGCTGTACATTCTACAAGATTGATGGACTGAACACATCGACTCCAGGTTGAGGGACTGATTACCTCATTCTCCTCCCTCTCCTTACCCTTCCTCTTTGTATTGATCTGAAAGAAGCCACTGTGTGGCGAAACGTTTCCTGATAAAGATTCCCCATATGCTGCTTAAGTGTCCTCAGTCTTCAACTTGTCGGTTTTTCAAACCATCATCACAATGTCAGTTTTGTATTCTTAAATGATAACCGATCCACAAAGCTTTTAGTGACAAGATTTTCTCAATAAGAGTCCTCATAATGACGTCTTTGAATTTTCCGAAGTATTTTTGCCAAAAAGCTAACATATTATAGATCATTGTAGCAGCCCTAGTGGCCACGAGAGGAAGACCTAGTCACTTTCTGTCTAATGCCATTGACTCTACTTAGTCAGTTTTACAGCTCTATCCACTAAAACAAGAGCACAGAAGCTGACCTTCAATCGCAAGCTATTCAGGTCTAACTCACCATCTTGTATTTATCTAATCAAATTTCAAAACTACACAGATTTTAGCTTCAATGATGATACATCACTAAGATAATTTAAAAGAGAATCTGTTAAAAAAAAAAGAAAAATATACATAGCAAAACCCACAAAAGAGAAACATGAGAACATGAGTGGAACACTGCAGTAGCCTGTTGGCCCATACTAAGAACATAAGAAGGAAGATCAGTGCCGGAGGCCTGTTGGCGCATACTAGGCAGGTCCTTTACAATTCATCCCAATAAGAAAACATTTGCCCACCCAATTTTCAATGCTACATAAGAAATAACTCTGATTCATATGTAAGTCCATCACGAGCTAAATACAAGGTCACGTCTGACTAAGTACAGGTCACGTCTGAGTCAGGTACCTCTAAGCAAGTACAGGTCACCTCTGAGTTAAAAACAGTCTCATCTCAAAGCTAAGTACAGGTCGAATCTGTGCTAAGTACAGGTCGCATCTGTGCTAAATACAGTCCCATCAATCTAGAATAGAATAAAATCAACTTGAATATGCACGACTTTCACAATCTATTTCACTAACAATTATTTTCCAAATATATTTCAAAGCTTCCTCAAGAAAAAGCTTTGGTAATTCTATTTACTCGTTTTTAATAAACGATCAAATCCAATGCCTCTCCCTAATGTAAATTTATCCAAACCTAAATTTTAAACTAACCCAAGGTTTTACGTCAACAACTCTACTATGTAGAACCTTTTTTTTTTCCATAAATTTCCCTATTACAAACCTAGCTACGCATTTTTATGTATGTTGTAAGAATACAGACAATATGCAAAAAGGTAAAAGAACACATTTGCAACTAAAGTTACAGTCATAAGTGTACTCATTAGTTGCACCGTTTTTGTCCTTGTGTTTTTCATAAAACATAAGAAAGGATTGAAACTGCAGCAGGCCTGTTTAGGCCCATACTAAGCAGGTCCTTTACAATTCATCCCATTAACAAACATTGAACCAACCCAATTTTCATGCTACCCAAGAAATAAGCTCTGATGTTCAAGTCCTCCACTCAAATCCAACCCTCCCACTCTTGTATTTATCCAACCTAAGCGGAATCTACAGAAACCGTCGCTGGACACAGAGGACCATTCTTCTACAACGTCTTCAGCCCTCTAAAGTGGATGTAGAGAGGCCTTCCCACCAATTCTCTCTGTCTTGGTATAGTTATTCTTGTTGGATTTTGTTTAATCACTTTTTGCCGTCTTCCCTACAGCTTGCACCGTGACCCAAGGTACAATGTTTCGCCCACAGACATTTACTACACAAGTTTTAAGGTGTTTCTGGTGTAATGTTTACGTCCCACAAGGAGAAGGGTTCACTGTACCTTAACCTAACCCCAACCTGAGTTGAAATAACTTGTTGTTTAATGTATCGTCCACAAGGAAGGAAGGATCACTGAACCTAACCTAACCTACGCCTTGCGATCAGCTACTGAGCAACAGGAGCCCCGTGCCCTAGGGTCCTTGACCTTGTCTGGGCACTTCCTTACCAAAACCTAACCGTCCTCCCAGAGGCAAGCCTGTGAGGCTGGGAGTGACTGGTTGCGACAGTCTATTTATACAATTGTTACAGTGTCCCCCCTTTAGTTGCCCATCCAGGTAAGACCTTCAGTTAGTCGTGCTTGACAAACTTTTGTCCGCTGATGCCCAAGTTCCCAGATAGCACAATTGGTTGGAAGGATTACCACAAACATCACCTGTCAGAATTACACAGGGAAGGCTCCTAGTTTTCTGACCTGTCTCACTTCGTATAATATAGCAGCTTTGTGAGTGCAAAAAAATTGCACTAATGCTCAATTCGTCATTTACAAACGAATACCTTGACTACGTTTTGGGTTCTTGGGTAGGTCCTTGGGAGACATGGACCTGTCTCACATGAACCAGTAGGCCTGCACAGTGTTCCCTTCTTTTTTATGTTCACAATATTTTCTATTCTGTCCGCTTCAGATTAGAGTGTAGATCCTAGTATCCTAATCTCCGAAGTAACCTATCTCCCACAGTATATTCAAATAAAAATAAGTGAATCTTCATCAATGTATTTCCAAACTTTAAATTTATTCCTGACTATGGAACTGAACTTCTCCAATCTCAAATAAAGGGGTGATGGACTGATTACATCGTCTTCATATCTCTACTGTTCCTGCCTACTTTCTGTATTCGCTGAAGAAGCCTACTGTGAAGGCGATACGTTTCGGAATAAATTGCCTAACTGTTTGCCTGTGAGTCTTACCTTACCAAACCCCTCAGTATTGTATACCTGACACTGCAACACAATGGCATCTTAGTACAGAAAACACCTCTTGTATTGAGTGGCTCTTGCAAATGAGTTTGGATAGAGTTATCAGACCTTTTTTTTAGGGAGCATTGAAAATTGGATTTTGGGAAATGCTTTTTTAGTGGGATGGGTTGTAAAGGACCTGCCGAGTATGACCCAACAGGCCCGCTGCAGTGATCCTCCTTTCTTATGTTCTTATGTTCTTATGGAAATAGGTAGTAGATGAGTGGAACAGCTACCTAGTTGGGTTATTGAGGCTAGGACTTTGGGGAGTTTCAAATTTAGTTGGGGAAATACATGAGTGGATGGGTTGGATTTGAGTGGGACTTGCACATCAGAGCTTATTTCTTGGGTAGCATTGAAAATTGGGTAGGTCAAATGTTTGTTAGTGGGGGGAATTGTAAAGGACCTCGGATCTTAGTGGGGCCTGCCACTAATGTAAGTAGGTCATCGTCCAAAGGTTTGGGCAAGCGTTTTAAGTCTTTGTACCAAGATTCCATGATGTTGCAGTGTCTGACAGATGTGATGAATGGTTTTGAAAACCGACAAGTTGAAGAATTGAGACACTTATGCAACACATGGAATCTTTATTGAAGAAACGTTTCGCCACACAGTGGCTTCATCAGTCCAATACAAAGTAGAAATGGTAAGGAGAGTAAAGTATGTAAAGGACCTGCCTAGTATGGGCCAACAGGGCCGCTGCAAGTGTTCCTCCTTTCTTATGTTCTTATGTTCATTAAAGGAACGAATGCTATCTTTATTTTCTTCTGTTTTAAATCAGTGCCTTTTGAAGTAACTGTCAGGTGATGATAAGTAATTTGCTAAAATTCATGGGTTTTCAAACTTCTTTATCAGAATTGCTAGAAGTGCTCTAAATGCTCGAAATCGCCGAAATATGCGGGGAAAACATCATTTTTCCATATTTTTCATTTTTTCAATGCTTTCAGCTATTTCA